>CAOKZL010002130.1:0-236918 GCA_948472985.1 Iguana delicatissima
AGACCCAAGTTAACTTTCTTACCCTCAAACCTTTGGGACATGTGTGGCCAAGCAACACCAGAGTGTAATTAAGATGGCAAAAGTTATTAATGAGGAAGAACATGCAAGCTAAGGGAGGCTCCAGCAGTTTGCTGTTGCCTGAGCCTACTGGGAAGGGAAAGATTCTGCCCCTTCCTGTCCTCTTCCCTCACTGAGGGCATTTCCACACTAGCCTGTTATAGTGCTATTATTCTACTTTCAGCCTCCTATGGACTCCTGGGGTTTGCAGTTTAGGGAGGGGCCTTTAGGTTCTCAGCCAGAGAGCTCTTGGGCCTCAGTGAACTACAGACCCCAGAATTCCACAGGATGTTGAAAGTGGAATAATTGCACTGTAACAGGCTAGTGCGAAAAGGCCCTGAGTTAATTGAGTACAAATTACTTTGTCGCCTTGAACTCAGTTTACAGCAATGGGAATAAGCTGAGGGCAAAGGGAGGAAGCAGCAGGAGAAAAGAGAAACTGAAATATTTTGAAAGCAGTTGAAAAAGTGGGATGACAGAGAATGGGACTATCCCCCAAATTCTCACAGGAGGAAGGAGGGGAATAGAAGGTTGGAGGGTGAGGAAACACATCTACAGTAGCAGCTGTAAGGGTGTCTGTGTGACCTAAATTACAGAGAACGGTCCTCCTTTTGAAGGGCTACCAGAGGATACCTCCATGTTTGGAGGTGTCTTCTTTATTTGAACAACTACCCAGCCCAATTTTTGTTTTAAGGCTCAAGGCTCAAGTGTCCCACCCACAGTCAGCAGTTGGAAGACTAGTCACACTCTTCTTCACTACAAGAGAGAAAGTGTATCTTTTGACTTAAATTATAGTAATCAGTTCTAAATGTAGCACTATATATATGTGCTATTAGCATATGTAAATTGTATGCAAATCCTTGCCCTCTTTGGCTCCCTTTTTTGGGTGCATTTATGCTTTTCTTTATCAACACACTAGTGACTATTCTAGTAGGTAGATTTATAGCCATGCTTAGAGTAGTATTGGGGAACCCTTCACATGCTGTCAGGCTCCAATGTCCATCAGCCCCAGACTCCTTGGCTATGACAAGGCATGATGGGAGCTGTGGTTCAATAACATTTGGAGAGCCATGAGTTTTTGACTCTTCTGGTAGAGGCAAGAAAGTGCTAGCCTTATTGCTGTTATTTAAAGGTCAGTATAGCCCTTTATGATGGACTTCACTGCTTCTTGCTTATAGTGACTTCCCCCCCTCTCTCCTTGCTTCCCCTGCACACATTACTGTCCATTAAGTCACTGGCAGTAGGCTTTGTACTTCTGAAATGATTTGGTGGGTTTGGGATACAGAGAGAGAGGGGAATATGCTGAAAGTAGAAAATGTTCTCTGCAGATGTTTCAACTGCCCATCAGTTTTTCCATATTGAATCTCCAGACCTGAAGGCTAAGAGAATGCCTAGGAGAAAGCTGACAATCTAACATTTTCCCAGTCCCTTTTGAAGAACTTATGACATTCCTATGTTAAGGGCTGGCACAATGTATTTTTCTGACAGACCCAAAGGAGAAACAATGCCTTGTTCCGTCCCTTATGCAGAAATCAACCAGAAAGATAGTTGAATCTTGTTTCAGTAATACTGATGAAACTGTACACATCTTCCACCATACCTCAGACCAGCAAGATACCTTAGGTTGAACAATCATGGAAGACTGGAAGGCTACACACACCCTATCTGTAGTTCTCCATTATGAAACCAGACTTGATATTCTGGTCATTCCTTGTCACAGTTTTAGGGGATGCACAGTTGGTTACATCACACTTACAGCTTCGGTATCTCATTTCTGACTCCTCCCCAACCCGAGCATCTTCTGCCTAAGGCAATCACCTAAATTTGCCCAATCCTGGTTTTGCCCATAAGTCTTAGAGCTGTCTCTGCCTCAGGCCATCTCAGTGTCTGTCTTCTAAGGAGGCAACTAGTAGCCCCCTGAAAGCATTTCCATTTAAGGTATATTAGCTGAATGACCCTATGGGTTAATGCCTTCAGTTCCCAAGTCATGCCTGCAAGGCCATTTCCACACTACACTGTTACAGTGCTATTATTCCACTTTCAACATCCTGTGGAATCCTCGGGTTTGCAGTTTAGCAAGGAGCATTTAGAATTCTCAGCCAGAGAGCTCTTGGTCTCAGTAAATGACAAATCCCAGAAGTTGTATTATCATTATATAATATTATATAATATTTATTTTATTTATACACACACACACACACACACACACACATATATACATACATATAATTATATAATATTAAATAATAAATAATATAATATTATTATATTATAATATATAATAATATTATTATATTATATGTTGTATATTGTAGTATATTATAGTAAATTATATACTGTAAACAATAACATGTCCTATGAACATGTCAAAAGAGTATATTATATGTTGTATATTATGGTATGTTATAGTATATTTTATATTGTAAACATTAACAAGTCTTATGAACTTATTCTTGTAAGAATGAAAATTTTTAATAAAAATACATTTTTTAAAAAAAGAAAGTGGAATAATACCACTATAAGAGGGTAGTGCAGAAATGGCCCAAGTCACAATAGCAAAAGAGGTGTCCTGTCTTACGTAAGGAGACAGGGGAAAGGCCTGTTATAAGGTAGCCTCTATATTTGTAAGTTTGCAAAGTGGTATTCAAAATAATAAAGAGCTTGAAAAGACACATTTGGATTACATCTCCCAGAAACCCTTATGCAACATGCTGACTATAGGGTTCTAAGGGCCATTTCTAAATAACATTTAAATGCAACAACAGCATTGTCTGGTTAACTGACTGCAACCTTTTACTAAATTCTGAGGGGGGTTTTTTTGGTTTTTTTTTTATTGAATTGCATACTCTTAAACATTTCACAAATGGAAACTGGGACACCTGTTTTCAGAATGTGGTCAAAATGGCAAAAATTATTAATGACAAGGAACACACAAGCTAGGAGAGGCTGTGGCAGTTAGCCTTTCCCTGAACTTAGTGGGAAAGGTAAGATTCTGCCTTGTCCTCTCTGCTTCTCCCTTTTGCAATCTGAAGTCAGTTTGCAGCAACTGAAGTAAGCTGAGGATGAAGGGGGAAAATGGAAAGAGAAGAGAGAAACTACTATGAGGGGAAAAAATCCTATTCATTTCAGCATGCAGATGCTCTCAGGGCATTCTTGGTGGGAAGGCTGCTTAAAATCAAATCTACAGAAATTTTGGAGCCAGGAATGCCAAAACAATTAGCCAAATGAACACCTGTCTTGTTTTTCCTTTTTGGTTTATAACCTTCAACCCCTACAGCCACTCCCCTCCTAGTGTCAGGGGAGACAGATGAAAATTCATTATTTTTACACTTAATTTCCCTTGACATGTACACGTCTGTACATTCCATTCCCTCAGATTCACATTCTAGTATACAGTGTTCCTTAGTATGCACATTTTTGGTACACAATTTTTGGAAAAAAAGAACAGAAAAATATCTATCAGGGTTCTTGTAGCAGAAGATTCCCCACCTTGGCATGGGGCTAGATCCAATCTGTAGGAATTTATCTTCAGAATACAATAACAGTGTGTCTGGGCATTCACAGATTGAGTCTTTCTCTCATGCTCTGTGTAGCCTGAGCAAGCTCCTACATATTTGGGATTTCAGAGCAGATTCCACAAGCTTCAAGCTTCCTGTGCCTTTCAGGCCATTTTTAGTACTCTCTTTTTGAAAATTAAAACCCTGAGCTTAACTCACAGATTTTCAACCTCTTCTTCCTTTTTCGTAAAATCTCAGAAGGCGCTAGCCTCAGCGTGCCTTCGGCTGTGGGGTGGGCCTTTGCCTTAACTTGTTGCTCACCTGCGTTTTCTGTATGGTTGGCTTCACCTATACAACGCATCGACTGGGGCCTATCTCAGCCCATGAAACAGCTGGGCGTTGCCATGGCAACGGGGCCTCCACTTGCCCAAGAATACGTTCTGAGCAACAGCCCGTTCAGGGACAAAATGAATTCCATTGAATTCTGCTGTTTAATCAAAGATACAGTCAGCTCTCCACATTTGCAGGTTTCACGCTCACAAATTTGATTATTTGTGAGTTTCTCCAACCCCTGTCACCCCACCTCAGATGCTTATTTTCCAGGGGAACCTTCCTTTTCTGCGACTCCAATCAGGCCATGCAGCCCTTTAGAAACCAGCCTCTGGTGCTCCTCCTCCTCCATCAGCCATGGCCTGGCCACCTGAGGATAGCAGCCCAATTTCTCAGCACCACAAATCCTCCCCCAATGCCCCCCACACACACCCAAGGAAGGAGATAGGTGAGACAGAGGAAGGATAGGGCCACCATGATGATCCACCCCCTTTCCTTCTCCTTTCCTTGATCTGGTTTGGACCCTGAGCACCTGTTCTCCCCACCAAGGCTCTTTTCGCACACCATTTCACATGCGAAAGGGCCTCCGGAGCATCGCACGATTGCAAGGACCGTCTGACATGACGTCCTCGCAATCACACGACGCTGCCAGGGCCAGTAGGTGGAGATCGCGCAATATATCATTTTCCGCTCCTTGCTGAAAACAATACGTGATTGCGCGTCACTCCCGGGCCCCACATACACTTACCTTGTGTGCGGAGCCTCCAAAGATGTGGCCCTCGTGCTTCCTCCGCTGGTGCAGCTTGAAAAGTACCCGGAAGGAAGAGGTGGAGTGCACACACTTCCTGCCGGCCAGCAGGGAGCTGTTGCAGAGAAGAAGCTGAGGGGACACAAGTGCCTCTCGCAAGAGGCTGCTCACGTGATCCCTGTGCGCCCGTGTCGAGACAAGGTAAGCTGCAGAAAGAGCCCATGCTTGGTCCTCCTTCCCTCAGACAAACACACATTTTTGATATTTGCAATTTTCCCACAATTGCAAGGGTCCTGTGCCACTAACCCTAGTGAATGTGGAGGGCCAACTGTGTTGTCATTTGAATTAGAGCACTCAGAAAAAGAGCCAGCTGTTGTCTGAATGGGAGGGTTTGTCCTAATTAGTGTGCTCTATGGTGGGCCTCGTCATTACTGGAGAATCAATGACATGCAGTGGAATCAGAGAATCATAGGCCCTTTCCACATCTTACTGTTTTCCATTGTTGTCTTGTCACAATCCCAGCACTGCCACTGCCGGGATGACAATGCGACCCAAACGCTCCCCGCCGCACCCAATGGAAGGGTAGAGCGAGGAACATGCTCCTTCCTTCCACAATGCAGTTGGTCACTTCCTGTTTTGCATTGAGGAAGGAAGCACCTAGATTGCACTTCCACCCTTTCTACATGGCTGCCAGCAATGGGAGTGTCATGTGATCAGGGGCCATTATTGGATTTCTTCAAGTAATGAATATTCTGCAATTGCAATGGGTGGGGACATGTGGGCAGTGGGAAAGCACAACTCACAGACCGGCAGCAACATGTCCCCATTCTGGTACAGTGCCATTGTACAGAAATGGCCATAGAGTTCAAAGGGGGCTCATGGGCCATTGAATCCAACCCTCTGCAAAGTACAGGATCTGCAGCTAAAGCATCTCCCACATGTGGCTGTCCAAACTCTTTTTAAAGACATCCAGAGAAGGAGACCCCATCACCTCTTTGGGAATTGGTTCCATTGCCAAATCATTCTTACTGTCAAGAAGTTCCTTCTAATGTTGCATCAAAATCTGCCCTCCTGTAACTTCAAACCATTAGATCTGGTCTCACCCTCTGGGGCATCAGAGAATAGGCCTGCCCCTTCCTCTCTGTGACAGCCCTTGAGGTATTTAAAGAGTACAGTCATGTCATCCTTCAATCTTCTCTTCACCAAGTTGAACATGTCCAGCTCCTTCAACTTATTCTTGTATGTTTTGTTCTCCATACCTCTTATCATCCTTGTTGCCCTTAACTGGCAACAACAATAGTTAAATTGTTGGACTGGAAACTCAGAGATTCAAGTTTAGGTCCCTAAGAACTATAAAACTCATTAGGGCAGGTGGCTTGTATTCCAGTAATAGGTAGAAATTGTGTTCAAAGAACAGGTGAGGCAATGGGCCCAATCTGGATTGGGTATTAGTACCTTAGGAAAGGCATTCTCTCTCAAGCTGACCTGTTTCATAGGGTTGCTTTGGGGAAAAAGTGGGAAAGAGGAGAACCATTTATATTACATTGAATTCACTGGAGGAAAAGCAGACTATAACTACTGCATAAATATAAATAACTCATAGAAACGCTATCTATTGGTATTGTCAGGAGCACCCAGGCACTTGGATCTAGCTGCCATTTTAATGTCCATGTATATCTCTAACCTAGTATTGCCCAAGGGCACTATGGAAAGCTATACCTCACCATCCAGTGCTACTTAGAGTGCTGGACTCTATGGCCATTTCTACACTACATTTTTATAGTGCTGTTATTCCACTTTCAACATTCTAGGGTTTGTAGTTTATTGAGGCCAGAGAGTTCTCTGGCTGAAAATTCAAAATGCCCCTCTCTAAACTGCAAATCCCAGGATTCCGTAGGATGTTGAAAGTGGAATAGTAGCACTATAACAGTGTAGTGCAGAAATGGCCTGAATAAAACACTGAAAGTTAGGCATTAGGGTATCCCCTGCCAGGCCTCTCATACCAAATCCACTGTCTGCGGATAGCCAGACACTGAGAAGGAATATAAATCATCACTTCTTTCATTCTCACACATAAGAATGGAAAATATAAAATGATTCTACTTACAGGGTGAGATTCTGAGAGTCTTGGTAAATTTTTGATGATTTTTCACACATAGGGATTTTTTTCAAAATATTTTACAAAAGGATTTTTCTGCAAAAAAAAAAAAAATCTTCCGTGAAAAATGTTTTATGTGTTGGCTTTTTAAAAAACTGAACTCATTTTCTTTCAAAAAAAAAAAAAGGTCCTGAGTTGTCTTTTTTCCCCCTCAATGGACTCACTGAGGATGATGGTGGAAAAAGGAATATTCTCTATATCCCTAGTTAAGTCAACCTGGCTCTTTTCCAGAGTTACATCCCATTGAAATCAGAGGGATTTATGTCTGAAGAGACTTACTTAGGGCTCAGCTTTAAAAGTTTAAACACAGATTACATTTTATCCCAATCTTAACTAGCAGAGGCAAGAACAAGAAAAGATTCGGGACTCTTGGAAGGCATGCCATCAAGTTAGTGCCAGATCTGATGAAAAGGGACCATACATGACTTTTCCTTCCAGATAATTTCCAAGGGCAGCCAGTTCTTTATCTTTCAGAATATGACCGTTCTGATTTTCTTTGTGGGGCAAAAGCAGCTAATTACTGTCTAATTTAAACCTGATCTTCCAAGAAATTGTGGTACACCCTGGATTAAGGAAAAGATTCCTGTTCCTTCAACAAGTAGCAGATCTATTTTCCATATATCTTGGCCTTCTTGCCAGAAAATCTTCTCCAAATCCATGTTGAGCTCTACATCTGCTTGTTAAAGAAATTAAGCCTTGGCTCCTTGAAATAAATGGGGTAGTACCAACCTAAATCAGATGTATTTGAGCTCCATTGAAATGAATGGGGCTTGAGTAAATCATGACTAACTTTTCACATTGATGTCCAGTGAGCCTGTCATTAACTTAGGTTGGATCCTAGCCTCTAGGTAGTCCTCTTTGGAGGATTTCCTTTGGGAGACTAGAAGACGGAGGCCCTTTCTGCAGCACCCAAGAACAGAGCTGCAATGACACTTCTGCGTGACGTCGTCATGGTTCTGTCCTTCTCCCGTCTCCAGGCTATGTGATTGCAGGTTAAATCATTGATGGGTTTTCCCTGTCAATGACCTGTGATCGTGCCACCATCCCACACTTACCCATCCTGTGGAAGGGCAGGAAGTGCGATGGATGTGCTTCCTGTCCCAATGTAGCCTGGGAAAGTACCTGGTTGCGCTGCAGAAAGAAGCGGTGTGGCCATTGTGCTTCCTTCGGCAGGAAGCCGGTCTCTTGAGGAGGGGAGCACACTTATCACACTCCCTTCCCAGCAGAGCTGCTGCCAGGATCCCCATCAGACGCTGCCGCAAGAAGTCAGCCGTGGAAAGGGCCAGAGAATACCACTTCAACCAACACCAAGACTGGAGATAACCTAATGTCTTCCAGATCTGGGTCTCTCAGAATCAATGTAGCCTTTTAGTGAGGAATATTTTCTGAATTCTTTTTAAATGGGGGAGTTTTGAATTATGTGATCTTGGGGTTTGGTTTTGGTTTTGGGGGGTTTTTTGGTCAGGAATGCCAAAGGTCCATCTTCAATTGCTACACAGATTTGTCTGCTCCTAGTTCTGGCAGAGTGTGGAAATGATTTGTTAAAAATCAATTTCTTACCTCTAGTTCATTAAAAAGAATTAATAGTGAGTTGAAGTCATTCTTTAAAATGTTATATGGCATTAATGGATTGAATGATGCCTAATGTGGTTTTGATCCAGTACCTTTCACAGATAATTTGAGGAAATTAGCCATTTGAGGTGATTTTTAATCACTTTTATTTGGCAGTTAAAAAGAAATGTTAGTAACAGTTAAACAAGAACTCTTGTTCCAACAAGTGTCTATATACCCATGTCAAAAGGTGAGGAATGTTTTAGGATACCTTCATGACATTTGGGGGTGTGCATCAAGAACAAATAAACACACTGATGGGGCCCATCATCTCCCACACTATACTTAGTGCCATTTGTTGATGCATGCCTTGAAGTCGTTTCCAAGTTATGGCAATCCTAAGGCTACCCTATCACAGAGATTTCTTGGCAAGATTTGTTGAGAGGGAGTTTGCTTTTGTCTTCCTCTGAGGCTGAGAAAGTGTGAGATGTCCAAGGTCACCTAATGGGATTCCATGGTTGAGCAGATATTCAAACACTAGTCATCCTGAGGCCCTTTCTGCAGCTTATCTCTGGCCTGGTGACATCCAGTGACAATGGAAGCAGTTGCTCTTCCGGGAGAGGAGTGTGAAGGAGTGCTCCCCTCTGTACCAGCTGCCTGCAGGTCCAGGAAGTGTGATGGCCATGCCTCTCCACAAGCAGGATAAGTGCAGGTGAATGGCGGGAGGGCAGCATGATCTCTGGTCATTGATGGGGAAAATCTGTCAATGATTTGCGGCACAATCACATCACCTGGGGATGGGAGAAGGACGGCTCTGGGGTGACATCGTGCATAAGTGTTGTCCTGGCCCCATCTTTCTCCCATCCCCATGATGGGTTGGGTGCATCGCATAGAAAGAGCCTGAATCTTAGCCCAATGTTCAAACCACTACTCCACATTGGCTGTCTACTTTGAACTGTGCCTAGGGAAAAATAGCTACTCCTTCTTTCCCACTTGTTCCCTAAATGACAGCAGGAGCTGCTGGAAAATCTCACAGGCACAGATCCATACTCTTATCAGTTATAGGACATCTATACACATATCCCAATTTTTCTGGCAAATCTGGGGAGAAAGATCAGACTGTACCCTCTTGCAAAAAGCTTTTCCTTCTTCCATGATTGCATGATTGAAGGCAGCTGGAATGGCCCCTTAATGCATCCTCAAAGCAGAAAGGTAGTCACATCCAGTATAGGGGCATTGGCCTTGAATGTATAGGATGCCTCCTTCCACACTGTTCTAAAAATACATGCACAAATATAATATCTATCCAGGGCCTCACTGCCCCAATTTCAGCTCCTTCTGAGGGCCAGAGAACCACATTGCATTTTTGTGACCACAGTTTCAAGGCAATCATGGGTATGTTTTTCCCAATTACTTTTTTGGGCTGCTCTGTGGAAGAGTTGGCTGTTAAGTGGGAAGACCTCCAGAACAATAAGACATAGCCCTGCAAGAGTATATGTGACATTTTGAGGTTTTGTTTTGCTTTTTGCTGGAAAATGATTTTGGGGGGATTGAAGAAAATGGGGGAGTGTCAGGTCTTTGAAGGATCCAAAAGCTACGCCACAGCTGGTGGGCCACATGATTCCCACCCCTCATGTGTAGTAAGATGGACTGATTTCGTTTCACTTAATTCCTTGCTATTTGTTTGAGTCCATTTCATCCAAAACTTGATCCTTTTTCCAGCCTTAGGGTTGCTTCACCTCAAACTCTGAAAATGTTTCAAAGTTCCTATGAAAATCTGCATGTAATTTTGCATATGTTTGTCCTAATACATGATTTTAAATGCACTCTCACTGAACAACTCTAGCCAAGAAACCCCCATGTCAGTTCCTTTTAGGGTCACCATAAGTCAGAAATGCAGTGGCAGAGGTTGGAGTGTGGGGAGGGGGGGGCTTTGGCAGGAGAGGCATGGCCACTGTGTGCGTGGGTGTGGCTGCTGCTGCGGTGCATGGGGGCATGGCCAGGGCATGTGGGGGCATGGCCAAGGTGTGCAGGGGCATGGCTACAGGCCAGGACGCCCCAAAAATATTGCCATCCAAGGCCAACCCTCCCCCCGCCCCCATCCCTAGGCAACTGCAGAAACAACATGAAGGTCCCACAACAACAGCAACAACAACAGAAGAACTAGTTACCAGATCAGTAAAGCTTTGCAAAAAATGTGTATATTAATCCACATAGGTGAAATGCAAGACACTGTAGAAAATGAATGAATGAATGAATGAATGAATGAATGAATGAATGAATGAATGAAAAGTGCATTTAAAATCATGTATTAGGACAAAGATGTCCTAAATGCTTATAAAATGGCCCTCAGAAGGAGCTGAAATTGAGGTGGTGAGGCCTTGGGTAGGTATTATACCTGTCTAAACTAAACTAGTACTTTAAAATGTCCCAGTTTCTCTCTCCGTGTCCTCGCACTTGTCCCTTTGCTCTCAGCTTACTTCAGTTCCTGCAAACTGAGTTCAGAGTAGTTTGCTCTCAATTAACTCAGGGGGCCGGAAAGGAGATTTCCCAGTAGGCTCAGGCAAAAGCAAACTGCTGCAGCCTCTCCTGGGTTGTGTGTTCTTTCTCATTAATCACTTTTGCCATCTTGATTGTAGGCGGATGTTATCTGGCCACATGTGTCCAGTTTTCATCTGTGAAATGTTGGAATGTATGGAACTGGCAACTTTGATGTTCAGCAGTGACGGGGTTGTGTGTGTGACAAATTATTTCAAAGATAAACTGGCATTCCTGGAGACTTCCAGGAGCAGCAATTCACATTTTATGGCCAAAGTGAAGGGAGTCTGAAGAGTTGGAAGGGTAATGGGCTGTAGCCCTAGGACTATGCTTCTTTGCTCACCCCCAGTCTATAATTTACTTTATTATGACAAGTACTACAGAAAGTTATTTTCAAAGAAAACAAGTGGAGTGTTTTAATTTTGTTCCCCTTTCTCGTTATTCTTTAAGTGCTTTAGAGTTTCAATTCAGGACTTCCTGAAGCAGTTAATATCATAGCTTTTTTCATTGCATGATCAGGGGTGACTGGTGCAGAACAGAACACACAGACACAGCAATGTATGGATGAAAAAAGCCACAACTTTATTGGTTACAGAGCATACAGGGCTGGTGTACGCATGGGTAAGGATCCGGGCATCAGCCAACCTGCCTGTTGGTCGATGAGCCCGCTCGTCTGGCCCAGGGGCGGAGAAGGCCCCTCTGGACGCCACCCTCTGGACACTAGGGAGGTGCATGCTACTTGCCCACCTGAGCTGGGCAATTTGACACGCACTGCACCCCCTGACCCCCAGCTGGGAACTCACCTGTACCCTTCCATGTGGCAGAGACACCAACTAACCCGGATCCCCTGGCCGTGCAACCACCACAAAGGCAGGAAGGACACCCCCACCTGCCTACCGAGAGAGACTGGCTGACGGCCACACCAGCTCCTGGTAAATACTCCCAGAGCAGACCTGAGTGAAGTCTGCGTGTCTTCACTCACGCCTGCTCCAGCAGCCAATGAGTTCAAGGCGAGGCGCCGTGATCCCATTGGCTGGCCACGTGTCCGGGGATCCAGACATGTGCAGGTGCACGTGCCTGGCCGAAAAAACATGGCCACCACCATGCGAAGGAGCCCTGCCACAAGGAGCTGCAGCCAAGTGCCTCGCTTCGCAAAGGCACTGAAAGGTAAGTCTCTCTGCGCAATTATTTTAAATTGTTCTTTAATATTATAACCTATGAATTTTCGCTATCTGCATTGTTTTAGTAATATATGCATACTGCACTAGGAGAAAGGCAGGGTATGAATGCAATCAATCAATCAATCAATCAATATTTAATTTTTTTCATGCTTATGTATGCTTTCGTGTACCTTCAAGTCATTTCCAACTTATAACAACCCTAAGGTGAGCCTGTCATGGTTTTTCTGTGGCAAGATATGTTCAGAGGGGGTTTGCTTTTGCCCTCCTCTGGGGCTGAGAGGGTGTGACTTGTTCAAGGCTACCCCATGGGTTTCCACAGCTAAGTAGGGATTCAAACCTTAGGTCTCAAGTTGTAGTACAGCACTCAAACCACTTCCCTAGATTACCTCTTCCATTTACGTGTATACTGAATTTTATGTGTAAGATGACTTTTTTAAAAAAGCATGCACTTGCATGCCACTTAATATTGTTGTTGTTGTTTTGAGGGTGAGGGGCGTATGGAAAGTTTTATATGAAAAAAATTTAGAAGTCTACAAATAAATGCTTTTCTTGAAGCCATTATCTTGTTTCTATGTGAGTATTGTGGTGGATTTTCAAAAATAACCATATATAAATGTCCACTTTTATGCTTTCTTTATGTTGTTGTGATTGTCCTTTTGTGGGGTGTGTGTATATAGAAAGTTTTATATGAAAAAAATGTGTTAAAATTCTCTGCAGATAAAAAAAGTGGTTTCTATTTTCAAAAATAGTCATATATTAATGCAGAAAAATATGGATTGTATGTATGAATGAATGCACACACTGAAGTCTGGATTTGCCTATCAAATTGTTTTTGTTGTGTGCCTTCAAGTAATTTCCAACTTATGGCGACCCTAAGGTGAAGCTATTACAGGGTTTTCTGGGGCTGAGTGTGTGTAATGTACCCAAGGTCACCCAGTGGGTTTCCACGGCTGAGAGGGGACTCAGACCTTGGCTCCCAGGGTCATAGAGCAATGCTCAAACCACTACACCACACTGGCTCATCCAATACTTGCAGAAAAATGCATACTATGTAATGCAATGTTAGATTTGTAAAAACTATCAGTGTAGAATTGCGCACATTTTTAGATATATGTACCAGTAATGCTTCTCCCTTCTCAACACACACATTAACACTTGTCCCATTTCCCCCTTCCTTCCACTCTTGCAATGCAACCCTCTCCAACCTCCTGTGTATTTGAAGTCCTTTTCAGCAGTATTTCCTTTGGGCCGGGCTCCTGGAAGGCCTTCTTTTAGGCTAATGGGCCTTGTGGCATTCTGGCAAGCAAAAGTTTAATTAGGAGCTGGAAATAGCTTCTGAACCCTACATAACTGATTGCTGGGTATCACCAGGCCAGCCACAATTAAGGGGGAAGAAAGGAGGACGATTGTATGGTGGCCTGGTGGAAGGGACCATAATAGACTAGGCGTCGTCTTCCATATAGCCTGTGGTCGAACCTCTTACTGAACGGGAGGGGTGAGAAGAAACAGACAGTCAGCAGCTAGAGGCAATGACCATGTTGGGGGAGCATTTTGGCTGACCTGCTTTCTGCTGAGAATGAAAGAATGTGCAGGATATTTTATTTTATTTTATTTTATTTGTATGCTGCCTTTCTCCTGGAATGGGACCCAAGGCAGCTTCCAACAATAAATTGGAGACTAAAAATATTAAAACATTTAAAACAATTTAAAACATTAAATGCATATAAAATCATTAAAAACCTAAAACAATATTCAGTTTAAAACAAGTTGATAAATAAAACTCCCTGGCTTGTAGCAGGGAGGGACCTGCCTAGCCTCCTGTGGAAGAGCGTTCTACGAGTAGGAGCGGCCACTGAGAAGGTTCTTTCCCATGTCCTCACCAGGCGCGCCTGGGATGGTAGAGAGACTGAGAGAAAGCCTTTCCCTGCAGATCTTAAGGCTCTAGCTGGTTTGTACAAGGAGATAGGGTTTTTCAGATAGCCTGGGATTCAGCCATATGGGGCTTTATAGGTCATAACCAGCACCTTGAATTGTGCCCAGAAACGAACAGGTAGCCAGCAGAGCTGTTTTAACAAGGGAATTATGTGCTCCTTGTAACTGGCCCCAGTCAACATTCTGGCTGCCATGTTTTGAACCCACTGAAGTTTCCAGTTTCCAAAAGCAGCCCCACATAGAGCACATTACAGTAGTCCAAAACAAGATGATATCAAGGTGTCACTGAAACCAGATCTGACATCTCAAGGAATGGGTGCAGCTGGTGCACAAGTTTTAATTGTGCAAATGCACTCCTGGCCACTGCTGAGACCTGGGCATCCAGGCTTAGAGCTAAATCCAGGAGAACACCAAGGCTGCGAGTCTGAGATTTCACTGGGAGTGTAACCCCCATCTGAAACTGAAACTGAAATTGAAGCAGGGACTGTGTTGGCCTTGGCATGTTTCAGTTGGGGTTTATCTATCCACTTTAGCAGAGGCAGGTTTGACAAGCCTGAGCAAGTGTTCTCTAGTGAACCCTTTTTTCTGTTGATGGCCCCAGTTGGCTTTTCTAGTTATAGTACCTGACAACAGTGAGCAGCCATGGTGGTGCTTCAAGTAGCATCAGACCACTGGTCTAGTCAGTGTGTTCCTTTCCCACAATGCTCTGGAATCACACTAAATCAGGGGAATGCTTGGAAGACCAATGGAAAGGTGGAGCAGACATCAGTGGTGAGTCCCTCTAGGGTGCTGAGGATCCAGCATCTGTCCACAGAGCTCAGCTGCTTACTAGCACTTCACATTCCACTTTTCTATTAGAATAATCGCCTAAGCAATGCAATTTCTTTCTACAGGAGGCTTCCTCAATTCCTATTTTTGAAAGACAATTTTTAAAAAATGAAAAAAATACTTAGGTTAGCTTTCAGTCAATAGTCTGCTGTTTGATGATGTCTTTATGTTTTAGTACTATTGCCTCTTGCTGTTTTACAACTGGTGTCCTGCTGTGGATGTCTCACAACTGTAAGGCAACACAATACTGTTGTGTACTGCTGTCACTTTTTCTTATATTGTGTTTCCTCTTTACATCATGACCTACCTGGAGGAAGTAACACCTTGAAGTAAAGAGCTCTTGCGAGAAATACTATTTATATGAAATATCCTAAAAATCAAGAGGTATTTTGTAGGAAAGTGTTAATTTTCTTATTCACCATTGTTGTGCATTCAATTTTTTTTAAAAAAAAATCCATAGGTAGTATCTGCTTTTAAAAAATGATAATATAATACACTGTCAACTCATCACGCAGTTCCAGTACAAACTTAATAGTAATAGTGGCTGAAGAGAAAGAAAAAACATCTTCACAAGTTCTTTTGTTCTCTGACGGCTCTACAATTAAAGTGCCACCATACATATGACCCTGTCCACAGTGACCCAGACTCCGTGCCAAAGCAACAATGGTGGAAGCATCCAGAGAATAACCTCTAAAAACTAAACGCTGGACAATTTCCTTTGAGAGCAAGTTGTTCTTCAAGTTTACATTTTTGTATGGATTTCTCCCCCTCCTTTGCCCCTTCTCCGATGAGCCTTCATTTTGAAGAGGAAACAGGGATACAAGTACCTTAATTACTAACTTTAAGAATTTGTTATAATGGTTATTGTGATGATGCAGGAACTCTTTCTATAGTTCACTGCAGACAATGATGATGTAGTTCAAAGTAGTTCCCAGTAGTTTACTACAGAGGACAGTGATGTCTGGAGGCTTTCATGAAAGTGATGTGGTGAATCCATTCTGGGTTTTACTCTGAAGTTTAAATGAACTATCCCAGGTGCTGAACCTACCCACTCCAATATGTTCATCACCCAGGATAGCTACTCTAAAGTTTGGGCTATAAAACATGGTGTGGATTCACCACTGCACTGACATGGAAGCCATCATCTGCTATTGATTGAGGGTGGTACCTTTTCAGAGGTAATAACCTTGTCTGTGGAATGCTATCCCCAAAGAAGCTCGCCTGGTGTCTATATAGCATTTTTTTCTAACATCAGACTTAATAATTTTTAATTCTCCCAGACATTTTGTGAGCTGTTTTAGTGCTTCTACCACCTGTTCTATTTTTAACTAACCACTAGTTTTAAGTTTGATTTTATATATTGAAATGTTTTCCTCTTGCTGTTGATTTCATCTTGACTTTGCTTTCTGCTTCTATTTGATTTTTTTTTTAACAAGCAGTACACTACCAGGAGAATTTTGTTTAATGGGGTGGTTTCAAAGAGCAACCTCAAGGATGGGGAAAGTGTGGCCTGGGAGCTCCCAGCCCTGTTTCCCAACCCATGGAAGCCCCCAAGAGATCTTCAAAGTCCCCTGACCTGTGGAATTCTGGGGTTTGTAGTTTACTGAAGACAAAGAGCTCTCTGGCTGAGAAGTCTAATTGCCCCTCTCTAAACTGCAAACTCTAGGATTCCATAGGATGTTGGAAATTGAATAATAGCACCAGAACAGTGTAATGAGAAAATGTCCAGAATTCCAGCCACAATTCTCTGAACAGAAAATGTTGTTTTCTGCACAAACACGATACAGTGAAGACTCTTGTCAGTTCACATTTTCTCTTTATTAGGGCTTTGCAACACTGGAGAAACACTTTGGGAGGGGGAACCATTTTTTGAAATATTTTCAGATGTTCTTCCCCTTCCTAACAGTTGCCCACCCTTGCCTCAAAAACATAAAGTGAAGTAAATATTATGAACCAGGGTGGAGTGTTTGCTCCACTCCCAACTCCATATGTCTGTAGGAAACCTACCCCAACTTTATCCATGATGGAGAACTCTCCGCAGGCATTGTAATGAATGCACACATAGGCCTGAGGTGGAGCCTTTCTCCAGGACCCTTCCCTCCCTAGCTCATACTACTGTGGACTACTGCAGAACTGGAAAGGAGCAGTATTTCAGGTCCAAAAAGAGGAAGCAGTGAGAAATTGAGGTCAGGGCGACACTCATGAGGAACCCCTTTAAAGCTGGGTTTCACTCATCATCACTGTCTCTGGGGCTTGGTCACACAGCAGGTTTGCATTGATAAAAGCAGGTCCAATTTCTGGGACTTGAGTGGAGAGCAAAGAATGTGATGCAGAAATTGGGTTGCTTTCTGCTTGAAAAGAAGGAAACGTTTGGCGTGAGGTGAAAGTTTTCCAAATGGCAATAGAATGGAGTGCTAAGGAAAGTTTTTCCTAGCACATAAGAAGAAAAGGAATCAGCAGGCAGAGGGAGGAGAGAGACTGAGAGAGAGAGAGAGAGAATTGCTTTAATGCAACCCATGTGTTTGCAGTGGTGAATCAAGTTAACAGATCCCAGACACCCTTTATCTGCTCCAGTTTTCTCTGCAGGAAAAAAAAAAGCCCATATCCTAAGGTTGTCTTTGCAGAGTTGGGTTTATACAGAGCATATGTTTCTCTCCCTGCCCTCACGGCTTCTTCTCTCCAGCCTGTCCCTCATCTCTGGGGTTCCACTGTTTCTCAGATGTTCTCCAAGTAGTTCACAGTCCACCTGTGGGAGGTCCTAGCTTCAGGTCCAGCCCAAGATCTGCTGCTGCCTGACATAAAGGACAAAGGCAGCACCCTCAGTTCCTTTCCGTGCAGAGAAGCTGACTAGCCATTAGGATTCCCACAGCACATGGCCTTGCCCTGAGTATCAGAACCCTAGACCTTCATCTCCCATTTTAAAGGGAAGGGGGAAGAATCTCAGGGTGAGAGCGTTGCCTTGAAATATGTGCCTCTATAGTTTTTTCTCATCACCTGAGCTATGTGAACTTTTTTGAAAAATGAATGATTTACTTTATATAACTGTTGACACTCAGATTATCATGCTTAATGATATCCCCAGGCTGGCCCCTTGTGACATCAACCTTGCAGCAGCATCAAGGTCAGTCTCTTGAGACATCACAAGGGGTCCTCTCCAAGTCTAAAGCTTTGGCCCCAAAATTGCAGACCCTAGGATAGTCTTAAGGCAAGACCCCACCCACTCCTCCTATATTAATTGAGTGCAAACTACTGTTGCATTTTTAATTTAGTTTGCTGCAATTGAAGTAAACTGAAGACAAAGGAGAATAGGAGGAGAAGACTGAAACTAGGGCCCTTTCCGCACCAGGCTATTAAAACGGTGCAGAGTGACCTCCGACGGAGGTCTTCTGCACCATAGAGAGGACTGGGGTGGACTACTTTTTGTAATTCCGCACCTCAGTCTGGTTCAGAGTGACTGGAACTGGTCGCGCAGCGTACTTTTTAAAAACCTCTTTTTAGAAGTTTTTAAAAAGGACAGAGCGTGCAACTCTGTGTCGCTCTGTCCCTGCGCTCCGGTGCAGATTTGCAGGTGTGCACTAGTGTGTGCCTGCAGATCTGCCGGGGGAGGCCTTTAGGCTGGTGAGCTTCTCCGGTTGGTGGAGAGCCTCCACCAACCGGAAGCCGCCATTTTGGATGCCAGAGCAGTGCGGAGCAACAAGCTCACACTGCTCCTCGTCCCGATGGACTCGCCCGGACGCTGAAGAAGTCCAGTGAGTAGCGTTTTATCGCGGTTCCCTTCCCACGTGCGGAAAGGGCCTAGGACATTTTTAAAGCAGCTGAAGAAGGATGACAGAGGATTAATAGGCACAGTCCCTGCCAAATGGGGACACTTGGAGAATATAAGAGAGAGAGAGAGGAACCATACATGATAAGGTTGGTGCAGAAGAAGATTCTCCATCTCTGAAGTAAGATGTGCAAAATATGACAAAATGAGGTTGGAAATGGGCAGTCATGTCTGTTTCGTTTGTGAACAACAGGCTTCAGAGGTTATTCTCTGGCCCTTCCCCCTCTCCCTGCCCTCCTCCTTCTTCTTAGTCAGCAACCTTGACTGCGTAGCCAGCCAGCCGGCCTCCCTGAAGACTCAGTCACTAGTCTCTGTTGTACAGCTTGTCATCATCACTAAATAAATTATAGAAGCCCTATCCTTTGCCCAAGTTTATTAAGGTAGGGTGAGATGAAGGTTGCCCTTTCATTGTAAGAATTGTTTCCCACCCATCTAGGGCAGTGCCAGCATGGTGATAGATATCCTGCTTGGCTGAAAAAGAATGTTGATGGAGTGAATTTCGTAAGTGTTGGATACAGACTGGCCATATCAGAGCAAGGACATCCAACTAGGCCATCTATTATGGTACCCGTTTATATTAACAAAGCCTATAGAGATACACAGTGGGCCCTATCTTTAGGCATAGTGAGGCAGTTGTGGCAACTCCCTCCTTCCGGCCATTCCTGTTGAGGCCCTTAACTTTTGGTCGTTGCCCTTTCTTAGAAGACGTCCTATATGGGCAGAAGAATAAATATCTGGAAATAATTGGGAAATGGCCATAAAGGTGGAGTACCTTGACCAACAAAAGGGGTAGGGAAAGTGCAGTCTGTGAGCCTAATGAGTCTGCCAGGGCTGTTTTTGCGGACCCATCAGGATCCCCCAGAGCCCCAAAAAATTGAACCAGAAGTTGGTTTTCAGATCTCTTCCTAAATGGGGGAAAATGAAGAGGAGGCTAAAGATATGGTGAACCCCCAACACACATATACCTAGATGGCATTTGGTGGCCAAACTTTTTGATTTTTTTTCTTGCAAGGGGGTATGGTAAGAGAATGTGACCCTATGAAGTCTCCTGCAGGCCATGCAGTCCCCTAACTGCTATTTGTGGATCACCCCTGTCCTATAGTTACTTTCTTTTGGAACACAATATTAGCAGTTACCCTGCTTGCTCTAGGAGTCTGAGTCCAAACTGGTTCCTGTGTGTATTTGTGAAACAAGCAAACAAATAGATATTACAAAGACATCTGATGTCTCCAGTGTCAGCTCACTGAAATGATACCAGTGACCAATATGCTATCTTACAGTGTTTTAGTACTTGAGATCACTGGCAATCTGTGGTTCAAGGCCAGGATAGGAGACTAACCCCACAATGGCAAGATGCAGCCCTCTTTTGCGTACTCAGAACATGCGCCACATGGCACTTAATTTCAATTTTTTAAAAAACCCATCAAATTAAATCTGATAAATAGAAAACATAGACAGTTGTATCATTTTATAAGGCGTTGGTGCAGAAAGACGGAACTACTGATACTTGACGATTTTGCTCAGTCCTCATTTGAAGCAAACCAATCTAATATGCATTTCCCAGACTAATATCTGAGTTGGAATGCATTTGTCTTCTGGTGTTCACACCTCTCCACATTGCTGCAACACAGTTCTCAGCTCAAAAACTGTACCGAAAGGCATAGTAAAATACAGATTTACTTTAAAATGTGTACCAAATACAACATGCAATATATATATGTGGATGAAATATGCATATTTTCACATTTAATTTTCCCCAACTCACATTTTGCAGGGAGATATTAAAAAGGAATAAGAATATTTCTACCTTTGGGGAATTTTAACATTCGCCAGTAATTTTAGAAATGGTACAGAAGGGACTTGAGAGCCAGTATGGTGTAGTGGTTCGAGCATTGGACTATGACCTTGGAGACCAGGGTTCAGTTCCCCACTTGGCCATGGAAACCCACTGGGTGACCTTGGGTATGTCACACACT
This sequence comes from Iguana delicatissima, assembly GCA_948472985.1. NCBI lineage: Eukaryota > Metazoa > Chordata > Lepidosauria > Squamata > Iguanidae > Iguana > Iguana delicatissima. The sequence goes on from CAOKZL010002130.1 coordinate 20,620, forward strand.
CTCAGCCTCCAGAAAACCCCATGATAGGGTTGCCTTAGGGTCACCACGAGTCAGAAATAACCTGAAGGCACACAACAACTACAACTAAACAAGAACAGAAAGGACTCATGCCCATAGGACAAAGAGCTTTATTAAATAAGACAGCTAAATAGCAATTTCAGCAGGATAATAGCTTCTTTGGCAGGGGCTTATCACATTACTCCGTTCCTCTTCTGTTATTCTCCCGTTAATGACCTTTGTGAAAAAAAAATGCTTTCCAAACAGCTTCCCACTGGGAGAACAACAGAATAAAAACAATGTTGTGTGATAAGCCCCAACCAAAGACGCTATTATCCTGCTGTAATTACAGTTTCCCTGCCTTGTGTGATAAAGACCAAAGACTGAAAATACACTGATTTCACCATCCCTTATCAGAATTAGCCTTCATATAGTCTAATAATCACTTGGAAAGCTGCTGAAGGAAATTGAGCTACACAATTTGTGGGGAGTAAGTGGTTGAATAACGCTGATTCATATCAAGAGCTGAGACTAAGCTGAAGCTTGCCAGGAAATTTTGGATATCTTAAAGTCCGACACTGAAATCGTAGGGTATCAGAGGCACATGAAAACTGTATCCATAAGAAATTCACACAAAGATATGTCAGGAAGAAAGAAATACTTGAGGAATAAGTCTTTTAGAGCTTTCCACTTTAGAAGAGGTGGATGAAGGAGGAGGTGATTAAGCACAACATGCTAGGCTAGAAATGTATAAAATTACCTCCTTATACACATTCTTGGCAATTCATGTGTGTGGAGGGGAAGCGAACTTCTAAATTTCTCATATTGAGGCTTGGCTTGCTTTGTGCTGGAAAATGCTGGCCTGAGATATTTCACTGAGATAAGGTACTCGGAGAACTTCAAGCATATTTCATGGGGATAATAGAATCATAGAGTTGGAAGAGACCACAATGACCATCGAGTCCAACCCCCTGCCATGCAGGAATATACACTCAAAGTACCCCCAGAAAATGGCCATCCAGCCTCTGTTTAAAATCTAATATTCATAGAGCATTTTAGACATATGCAAAGTACTAAGTAATAGTACCAGTGGTCCCAATCAGTAGCTGTAAAAGGAATGTATTTTCAGACTTTTCGACCCATTTCCAGAATTACTAGAAATTCAGATTTCAGCCCCCCCCCCCAAATCCTCCAATTATGATGCCATGCTGGCTTGAGAATTCTGGGATCCAAACAAAAACCATTCTTTCAAGTTCAGGTAATGAGTGGCCCTTTGGGGGCTTTATGCCTCTTGCACAATGTAAGAGTGAGCAGAGATAAAACAGCATGCTAGTTCTGCCCCTTGTTATATCTGGGTCCATTTTCATCACAATCCAAGAACTGGAAAAGAGCATTTCTGCAATGGAAAATGTCATGAAGGGTCTCTTCACATAATTCAGAATCCTCATCTCCCAAACTTCTAAATCATACCAAGAACTCCCACAATGTAGAGACAGAGCCGGACCTGCCATTGAGCAGATTGAGACAAATGTTTCAGGTGACGATGACGTGAGGCAGCAGCAACAGATCCCCCCCCCCACTTTTCCTTCTGAATGTCTCAACCATTCCCTACCTTCAGACATGGTGAAAGATACTGTCTCTTTGCTAACAGTGTTCAGATTGGAGTCCATTCAGCTTCTCTTTGTGGAACAGAAAATTTCGTTCTCATGGACCAGAACGAACATTTCCAAGAAAAGTGTTTGCTCAAACTAGGAAACAGACTAAAACACCAACGATGGAAGAGTGGATTGTTAAGGTCACTGAGTTAGCCCAAATTGTCAAATGAACCCAGTGTGATGAATCTGGTTTGGGCGTCAGCAGAGGTGTATCTCATGTAAACAGTGCCTAGGGTAAGTGTGGAAGTTGTACCCCCTACCTTCTTACCTCTACCATCACCCTTCACCCCTACATGCATGGCTTTTTGGCACACACACACACACACAGCATTGGTGCCCAGGGCACATGCCCTACTTGCCTCACCCTAGATAAACCTCTGGGGGTCAGTGATTTGGAATGCAAGAGCAATGTGATGGTGGGTTGCCAGGTCATTCGCTTCTGTTTTTTGGCCACAGGCCCGTAGGAGCTCTTCTCAGGTTCCAGGATCCCCACCCCCATTCAAATTGGAATACAACATGAACAGATAGACAGATAATCATTTATTACTGAACACCAAGAAAACTTGAACCTTCGACATATTGGACAAAGCTTTTTAAAAGACTGTATGAAATTAAGCATCTATCAGACCTAACATGATCCTTGAATTTGGTGCTTTTTTGCAAGCTTCATGATATAGGGCCCCAAGTTAGACAATAACAGCTGGAGATCACCTCTTGTCATAAGATCAATTCTGTTCTTGGATTTTGTCAAGGAGACTGTCGAACAGTGGCCCTTTCCGCACCAGGCTATTAAAACGGTGCAGAGCGGCCTCCGACGGAGGTCTTCTGCACCGTAGAGTGGACTGGGGTGGACTACTTTTTGTAGTTCTCCACCTCAGTCCAGTTCAGAGCAACTGGAACTGGTCGCGCAGCGTGCTTTTTAAAAACCTTTTTAGAGGTTTTTAAAAAGCACGGAGCGTGCAACTCCGTGTCGCTCTTTCCCCACGCTCCAGTGCAGATTTGCAGGTGTGCACAAGTGCATGCCTGCAGATCTGCCGGGGGCGGGCTTTAGGCTGGCGAACTTCTCCACCAACTGGAAGCCGCCATTTTGGACATCAGAGTAGTGCAGAGCGATGAGCTCGCACTGCTGCTTGTCCCGACGGACTCGCCCGGATGCTGAAGAAGTCTGGTGAGTAGCATTTTTTTGCCGTTCCTTTCCCACGTGCAGAAAGGGCCAGTGTCTTGGAAAGATATTATAAATAAGAGTAAAACCGCTGTTTCCAATGAAAGTTGCTATTCCAGTATTTCATTGGTTCAGTTACCAAGGCCTCCACTTGGGACTCCCCATCTCATAGTTTTCAGTCTGTGACCCCCTTCAAAATGTGCCAGGGCCCCCTGGGGGGGCAATGGCCTCTGTTGAGAAAGGGTGGTATAAAGCACTCAACTTTTTGCTGTCATTCAGGATAAAAAAATAAAGCATGTCCCATGGCAGTTGAATTGTTTAGCAGCAGAGTGTCCCAATGTGTTGAGACACCCTTTCTCACTGAGGACAAAATGCACAGATATTCTTCATGTCCTTAATATAAAAGTGGGGGAGGTGGGGCTCCATCTTGTCTTTTCCCTCAGGAAGCCAAATGTCTTTGGTTGGTTATGAGTAGAGAAGATTCCCCTCTGCAGAAATTCCCCTTTTCCAAATACGTGGAAAATGATGGTGTCAATGATACCAGTTAGGGTGTGTTCACTTTTTGTTCTCCCACCTTACACAGTTGTAACCTATTGTTTAGCAAGGAAGTACCAAATAGGTTTAGCCTATATAGATGTTTCTCATTTCTAGACGGTGTGCATCAGCAGAGTCCCTGGTTTGGGAGACATAGGCCCTTTCCGCACAAGGCGAGTAAATCACTCCGTGCCATTACTTATAGGTTCTTCTTGGGTCCGAAGTAACGCAAACTTTCCCTTGAGCCCTTCTGCAGGGCTCCTCCATTAGTCCAGGGCGAACTGGAGCAGTGTGAGGTCTTTAGATCTGCACTGCTCCGGCTGAAAATGGCAGCTTTCTGTGTCTTCGTGGGTGCAAACCAACCGGTGACACTGGCCACGCCCACAGCTGCCCTCCGCTGATTGCAGGCTCGCATTGATGCAAGCCTGCGCATCTGCACAGGTAGGTAGGAACGCAATGGCGCACTCCAGAAAATTGAAAGACTGGGTTTTTCCAGTCTTTACTTAGCGCACTGGAGGACCACTTCGGGGCGGTTTGGATCAGACTAAGGTGTGGAACTAAGTTAAATAGTCCACACCTAGTCTGATCCAAGGTGTACGACCTCCGTGCTAGGACGCCTTGGTCTGTTTTATCATCCATGTGCGAAAAGGGCCTATAGTGTAACACTCCACACAGGTGGAACCACAAAGCATCTCACCCTCACTCCTCCAAGCCCACCTTTTACACTGTTGCAGCCCCATCAACATGGCTATTTACTGGCCAATGGAGCAGTGGAGAAGTGTACAACTATGTTCCTACGCCAATTGTTTAGGAACTGGGGTTAACTCTCCTTGGCCCCCCATGGGCAATACCCCCCCATAGCAAACCTGTGTGTATCCATTTGCCCCTTCAGTTCCTCATAAAATGTCAACAGGAATTGCAGTTTCGAAAGCGATAGCAGAGGAGAGCAGAGGAAGGCAGAGATATTTGAGATTATGGGGTGTTTGTGGGGCTGGGTGGGTGATAGTTTTGCATGTCTTCATGTGTTTGATGTGCTTTCTGCATGTTTTGAGGGTGAAAAGTGCCTCAAAATTATATCAAATAAAAAATGGGGGGTTGGGGACTCGTGGGGGCCTTCAGGGGCCAGAATATGAGGATCCAGAGGCCACATACAGCCCATGGAGCACATTTCCCACCCCTGCTATAGCTGGCACACAGCAACATACATCCTTCTGGGGCAACTGGGGATGCTTCAGAGGAAGATGTCGTTGTGTGTTCAGTTATAGGAATATAAGGGCACACTCCTCCACCACCAGTAAATGACCACACTGGTGGAAGCTGCAGCAGTTTAAAAGGAAAGTTTGACAGGGAGTTGGGTCAGTAGAGAATTCTGACCATTGCAAAAACCCAAAAAGTGAGTTACACAGACATAAGTCGGACCTTTGCCTTTGTAAGTCACAAAAAGGACACCAGCCATCGGCTCCATTTTGATATCCCAGCAAAAGGAATGTGAAAACTTTTCAATCTCAGTTCGGTTGCATTTTTCTGAACTGCACCTCCACTTTTGTCCCAGCCTTGTTTCATATAGCGGGACCATGGCTCTTTTTCCATGCACATTTCAATATGCATTTTACCTAATACATTTTTCCTTTTGACACATTTTTCTTAATTCATGTGCTTTCCACGTTTCCTCATTGTCTAATAGATGTTTGCATATATTTTTCAAAGCCCTATGCTTCCAATTGTGGGTATCTATTTGAATATCATTCCAAAATAATCTTCCAATTGCTGTTTCTTCCCAGTGACAACAAACCCTGCAAGATATGAACACATATGCACTATAGTTTCTGAAATTACAAACAGAACATAGGAAGCTCCTGCCTTTTGATGCCTCACCTGGAATACTGTGTCCAGTTGTGGGCACCACAATTCAGGAAGGATATTGTCAAGTTGGAACGTGTCCGGAGGATGGCAACCAAAATGGTAAATGGCTTGGAAACTATGCCCTATGAGGAGCAGCTTAGGGAGCTGGGTATTTTTAGCCTGGAGAAGATAAGATTAATAGCTATGTTTAAATATTTGAAGGGATGTCTTTGGAGCAAGCTTTTTCTGCTGCTCCAGAGATTAGGTCATGGAGCAATGGTTTTAAACATCAGGAAAAGAGATTCCATCTACACATTAGGAAGAGCTTCCTGATGAGTAAGAGCAGTTTGACAGTAGAAATACACTGCCTTAGAGTGTGGTGACGTCTCCTTCTTTGGAGGTTTTTAAACAGAGGTTACATGGCCATCTGTCAGGAATGCTTTGATAGTATCTTTCTGCATGGCAGGGGGTTAGACTCGATGGCCCTTGTGCTGTATGATTCTATGATTATAAGTAAGCCTCATTATGTTTGCTCAGTCTTACTCCCTACAAAATGTGTTTATCTATACACGGATGCCCAAGAGTAAATTTCAATAAACTCAGTGGGATTTACCCTGAAGGCTCCAAATCCCATCTGATCTGGGAAGCTAAGCAGGGTCAGACCTGATTAGTACTTGGACAGAGGAGTAGCAAGGAATACCAAAGTATATTTCAGAGGAAGGAAACAGCAAACCACTTCTAAGTATCCTTTGCCTAACAAAAAAACTATGAAAATCATGGGGTCACCATAAATCAACAGGGCAATATGAAAACACACACACACAAACATAGGGAGAAAGTGAGAAGAGGGCTGTACTGTTAAGTCTTTCAAACTAACACCCTGAATCCAGAGAAACCTGGCTAGTTGCCATTCGATCATATTGAAAACAGTCCTGTACACTATTTACCTGGGAGTAAGGCCCACTGAAATCAATGGAAAAGTAGTCAGGATCCAGTTGATTACCTGTATTCACTTAAGTGTTGCCAGTGGAAGGTTTTCCAAAATTGTTTTCCAAAAAGCAAGCATATCCATTTAAATAAACAAAATGCTTCTTAAATCCTGGTTTCCTCCAGGAGGTTTGTGGTGAGACAGATGGTGGTCAGTTGCCAACAGGCCGTTTCTTTATGTATTTATTAGTCATATTTATATATTGCCTTTTCCTCAATGAGCTCCAAAAGTGTACATGGCTCTCCTCCTCCTCCCCACTTGTATCCTCACAACAGCAACAACCCTGTGAAGTAGGTCAGTCAGAGAGAGAATGGTGAGCCCATGGTCAGCCTTTGAGTTTCACAGCTCAGTGGGGACCCAAATCTGGACCTCCAGGTCCCTGCCCAGCACTTTAAACACTATACCACAGTGGTTTAAAGATAATCACCAAAAGATATATTCATGGTGAGAACCAGTGAAACCAATGGTGCCATCAGGGCAGGACTATAAGGCAGCATACCTTTCAACATTTCACAGATGAAAACTGGGACTCATGTGGCTATGCAACATCACAGGGTGATCAAGATGCCAAAAGTTGTTAATGAGGAAGGACACAGAAGCCAGAAGAGGGTGCAGTAGTTTGCTTTTGCCTGAGCCTGCTGGGAAGGGCAAGTTATTGCCCCCTCCTCTCCTCTCACCGCTGTTGAATTATTTCAGTGAAAACTACTTTTGCACTCCGAGCTTAGTTGCAGCAAGTGAAGTAAGCTGAGGACAAAGGGGGAAAGTGGGAGGAGGAGAAACTGGGACATTCTAAAAGCAGCTGAAATGGGGAAACAGAGGATTAATTGAGACTGCCCTGGCCAAATGAGGGCATTGAAGGTATCTGAGACAGATGCTGGGGGCCCACCAGAGGCATATCTACCATAAACAGCACCTAAGGCAAATGTGGAAGTTGCACCCCTGCCTCTGGGCCTGCTCCCTGCTCCTCCTCTGTCACTGGCATGACTTTTTTTGTGCCTCCTGGCATTGGCGTCCAGGACACATGTCCTCCTTGTCCCGCCCTAGATATGCCTCTAGGACCCTAGGACCCTGCATTGGTTAGGCTTCATCTGGAATACTGTGTCCAGTTCTGGGCACCTCAATTCAAGAAGGATGTCGACAAGCTGGAACATGTCCAGAGGAGGGCGACCAAAATGGTGAAGGGTCTAGAAGCCATGCCCTATGAAGAACACCTTAGTCTAAACACCTTAGTGTTTAGTCTGCAGAAGAGAAGGTTAAGAGGGGACATGATAGCCATGTTTAAATATTTGAAGGGATGTCATGTTGAGGAGGGAGCAGGCTTGTTCTCTACCACTCCAGAGAGTAGGACAAGGAGCAACGGATTCAAGCTGCAGGAAAGGAGATTCCATTTGAACCTCAGGAAGAACTTCCTGACGCTCAGAGCTATCCGGCAGTGGAATATGCTGCCTCGGAGTGTGGTGGAGTATCCTTCTTTGGAGGTTTTTAAGCAGAAGCTGGATGGCCCTCTGTTGGGAATGCTTTGATGGGTGTTCCTGCATAGTAAAGGGTTGAACTCGATGGCCCCTGGGGTCTCTTCCAACTCTATGATTCTATGACTCACTTGGGAAACTGAGTGGGATACAAGCAGGATACAGACCCAAATACAGGCAGGGCTGCCTTATCACATTTTAACCTCCATTTCCATTTAAAGCAACCCCTCCATGCCAGTAGGACCATGAAGTCCAGAGCCCAACTGCTGTTGCACTGAATTCTCCTTTTGTACCCTCCTTCTCTCTCATTCTCTCTCTAACCTCCTTTTCCTAAAGAAAGGATGACTTTACTCCTCTCTCCTCCCCCTCTCTTTTCTTTCCCAATTCTTTCTCTCCTCCTTTATTTTCCGGCAAACCCATCACATTCCTGAACCCAAACTGCTCACTCCAAGTGATGAGGTGGCGTCCCTCCCCCACTCTGCACTTCATCCAGACTCATTTTTTAATGCCTTCTCTCTCTCTGTAGATATATATACACATACATATATATATGAGAATATGATGACATTCTTTTCTTTTTGGTCACACCGAAAAAATTAAAGACACATCTTCACTCTGGAAAAGATCCAGCTTTTTCAAGTTTCCAAAAAGGCAGTCCTGATGAGAGGAGGAGGAGGAGGTGTCTCTTGCAACGTGTCTGGGATGCAACGATACTGCCTTGAAACCCAGCCAGATATTTGGAGTCTGTAGTGTTGCTGGAGGGGAAGAAAGAATTTGAGTTGCTTTGGTGGAGTTCGCTTGCATTTCATTACAGCCTATTAAAACACACATACCAACACACACACACACACACACCAACCAAGAGTTAGAGATGCCAGAGTGAGAAACCCATACCTCTTCCTTCTGACGTGTCGTTTTTACTTTAGAAGACACGTAGATTTTGAAGACAGCAGAATAAAAATGCAGAAATGGGAAATTGGTTCAAATAGCGAGGAGAGATTTGGGGAAAAGGGGCTGCTTATGAATGAAGAAGGATACATTTTCAGTTGTTGCTGTTGTGTGCCTTTAAGCCATTTCCAACTTATGGCAACCCTAAGGTGAACCCATGACAAGATTTGTTTGGCGGGGGGGGGGGGTGCCTTTACCTTCCTCTGAGGCTGAGAGACTGTGCCTTGCTCAAGGCCACCCAATGGGTTTCCATGGCTGAATTCATGACTGGATTTGGGCCCCAGTCTCCAGTATCATAGGCCATTTCCGCACTGGACTGTTATAGTGCTATTATTCCACTTGCAACATCCTATGGAATCCTGGGGTTTGCAGGATGTTGCAAGTGGAATAACAGCACTATAACAGTCCAGTGCGGAATGGGTCATACTCTAACACTGACATGACTACATCATGCTGGATCTCTAGTCATTTTCAAATCTTTCCTTATGATCAGAACAGACTCCATACAGTTAGGAAGTTGGGCACGGGCTGGGACCACCAAGAGCAGCAGAGGGTCCAGAGCTAACTCAGAGCCCCACTTTCTCTGATTCTAGTTTCATACTGTAATCCAGGGATATTTGTGGATTTCAACTCCCACAATCCCTACCAACTGGCTATGGTGGATGGGGCTGCTGGGATTTGGAGTCCAGCAATTTCTGGGAGGCCATGCATTTCCCCCATTCCTGTTTTAGACAGTTTCCCACTATCCCTTTCAAGAGCTTACAAACACCAGGGGGCCATTGCAACGACAGAATTGTAGCACTAATTATTCCACATTTACTGCCATGGTTCTCTCCTATGGAATTCTTGGATTGGCAGTTTAGGGAAGGGTATTTAGAATTCTTAGCCAGAGAGCTCCAGTGGCTCACCAAACTACAATTCCCAGGATTCCATGTAATGCCGTCATGGCAATTAAAGTGGGCTAATAGTGCTATGATTGTGTAGTATGATTGTGCCCCTGGTTAGCCCAATTTCTGCCTCTGGAATAATTTTGATGTAACACAGGTACAACCCATGGCTGATTCTGATCTTTGTAAAATCCATAAATTTTTTTGGCAGAGAAACTGAAAGGAAGGACTTAGCAATTTCTTTCTCTGTGTGTGGGCATTAAATGTATCAGAACCTTTTCTGAAATAATTATAGGAATAATATGTTCCTTATTTCAGAACTTCTTCTAATAGCATATTATTATTTGTGGTGATTCAGAAGTCAATCCTTTTGAGTTCTGTGGAACTTCTCCTGAAAGTGTATGCTTATGATTGTAGCCTTACAGATTCATGTATTTTTAATCATGAGATATCCAGGTGATGGATTTGCAGGTAGCATCCTCTTCAGTCCCTACAATCACCAGCTATCCTCCAGACATCTTAGATTAAATCTGGCTTCAGCAGGTTGCTTTGAGGCTTTGAAGCTTTGCTTGCACTCTGTGGCTTTAAACTGAATGATTTCATGGCCTTTGCCACTCTTAGGGATTTGAAATTGTATTGTACTGTAACTGACCTGTGATAAAACTTGCTTTTACCATTGGATACTGATAGTTTCTGATCTTTATGTCAGTCATCTTAGGTAGAACATGGTCTTTACTGGTGGTTCAAAGATACATTTAATAAATAAATAAATAAAAATGCAACCAGATGATCTCTGTGTGAAACACCTTAAACTCCTTATAGAAGAGGAGACTACAGCGGTGACACATTCAATCAAATGAAAATGACAGTGCACATCAAATGGGGAAATACTATACTGGTAGGATACTGGTAATCCCTGGGAGAAATCTACCCCTGGCCTTTCTGGCTGGGGGATTCTGAGAGATGTAGTCCAAAACAGGAACATTTCCAAGCTCTGGGAAATACGACAAGGAGCCAGCATGATGTAGTGTTTTGAGCACTGGACTATGAACCTGGAGATGAGGGTCCAATTCCCCACTGAACCATGGAAATCCACTGGCTGACCTTGGGTGCATCACACACTCTCAGCCCCAGAAAACCTCCTGATAGGTTCACTTCAGGTTCGCCATTAAGTCAGAAATGACTTGAAGGCATACATCAACAACAATATGTGTATGAAACCAACATGTCACATGCAACAAAATTACAAGCACAGGAAAGCGATTTGGAGATATATAAATACTTCCTTGCTCCCCCATGTTTGCTAAGCCAGCTTGTACAGGCTGGGTATAAATAAAGATGGTGGTAGTAGTGAAGATGATTCTTCTAGCTAAGGATTGCTTAGCATTCATTAGCAGAGAAAGTACACAATTTAGCTTAAGAAAGTTTGCATATCCAGGGGAAGGAAAATTAACAGGGCCACCTGGGCTGTACCTCACAGGAGTCCCCCGGCTACATTCCTGGGCAAATTTCATGTTGACGTAGGACACAGCTGGTCTCTCCTCAAAATGAAATTATTCCTGATTTAATTAGGTAAGATCTCTCTGGTGCCAGACAAAATGAAACAGACTGACTACGTGCACATGTGTGATATGTGATAACTTTCTAAAAGGGGGAAATAATCAATACGCAGATATATAACCATATGGATCTCTTTGAGCTATGCATGGTACCTCTGTTCTTATGCCGTTGCTCCCAGACAATTGCACTGGCCTGGAAATCTAGGCCATGTCCAATGCAATCATTGTTGTCGTTTTAAGAGAGGAAAGAGCTGTGTGTCCTTCCAGATCTTCGACTGGGACCTAAATCCTATTATTAGGCCCGCTCAGAGTATACCCACTTGCATCAATTATTGAAAATCACTGTTTTATTATGTATACAGTCAGCCCTCCGCCTTTGAGGGTTTGACTTTCACTGATGTGATTATTTGCAAGTTTCTCCATTCCCTACCCACCCCCACTCCAAGCGCTTCTTTAATAGGGGAACCTTCCCTCTTGGAGGCTACAATCAAGCCATGTAGCCCTTTGAAAAAAGACACCTCTGGTCTCCCCCTTCTCCTCCTCTACCAACCTCTGCCTGGCCATCTCAGGACAGCTCACAGCCCAATTTCTCAGCACCACAAACTCTCTCCTAATGCCTGCCCCCCGCCCCAAACTCAAGGAAAGAGATGGGTGAGAGAAGAAATATCGGGCCACTATGCCAACCCACCCCTTTTCCCTGACCTGGTTTGGACCGGGGTGCCCATTCTCCCCCCTTCCCACAGACACACATATTGTGATGTTTATGGATTTTCCCCATTTGCAGGGGTCCTGTGCCCCTAAACCTAGCAAATGTGAAGGGCCAACTGCACTCTAGTTTAGATCAGCTATTGGAGTTAGGCTTGGAACTCCCACCAGCTTTCCTCACTGTCTATACTGGATAGAGCGATGGTAGTGACAGTCCAGCTACACAAGTTGCCCACTTCTAGTTGAAGAGTGTTTATGCCCGTCCAGTATCTACCATGTGTTACCAATGATGGAAGTCCTGTGGGCCTCTAGATGCTGTTTGACTGCAATGTCCAGCAGTCTACACTATTGGCTATGCAGGCTGGGGCTGCTGGAACTTGCAGTGCAGCAACAACTTGGAGAGCTGCAGGATTCCCGCCATTTGTTTGTGACTACAATTGCTGGTTTTCTTATCATGACTTGGAACAATACTATTTCATTATTATATGTTATTGTTAATAGTATGTTATTATTCTTCTGTATTTTCCTGTGCTGTTTTCAGTGAGGGGAAATGGAGGCTCACACAGCTGGCTACCATTTGGATGATCACCACCAGCAGCCTGCCCTAGTTCTTTCTCAGAATCCCACTCGGAAGAGTACAACCTGATTGCCTTGTTCCTGGGTAATCTTTAGAAATAAAAGTTTCCATCAGCCTGAGCTTATGGGAGGACGGTTACTTGTCCATCCCACCCTGAAAACTGACTCCCCACCCTTCTTAAATTCCCTGCCCCAACCATGTAGAGTTTCATGATCTTTAAATGGTATCCTGACAATAGGGGCATTTTTGCTTTTCACACTTTAAAACAAAGATGTTGTCTCTTCTTGACATTACCGTGACTGGCTGTTAAAAAATAAAGTGGAAAGCAGCATTCATTCTGGGGGTGAGGAATCACCTGGCCCTTCATATGCAATTGAACTGTAGCTCCCTGCATCCCCACTTGTTGGTTCTGTTGGCTAAGGCTGGAGCTAATTATAGTCCTATAGCTCTTGATTTACATCGTGCTTGACTTAAGCCATTTCCGCACTAGCCTGTTATAATGCAATGATTCCACTTTCAACATCCTCTGGAATCCTAGGGTTTGCAATTTCAGGAGGGGCCGCCTAGCCCCTCCCGAAACTGCAAACCCCAGGATTCCAGAGGATGTTGAAAGTGGAATCATCATGCTATAACAGGCTAGTGTGGAAATGGCCTTTGAAAAATGCTGTTCCTTTTGACCCAGTTCAGTAGCATGTTTCTTACAAAGTTTATCAATTCCAAATGAGACGCAGGTCAGGCACTCACTTTCTATCCCTGATTGTTTGCTGCATCACTGAAATAAGGGCACATGCAGCACAGTTTATGAGAAGTCCACCCAAGGGATGCTGTGGATTCAGAAGCTTTGAGAAGGGGAATGTGAAGATGGTAGAGATGCTCCACCTTCACTCTAGTCTTAATGGCACAGATTGATCTACCAGCTTCATGTTTAATTCAATAGCAATGTTGGCGGTAACCAAAAAAAAACCAGGATGTCGCCTTGTACTAAGTCAGAACATGGGTTCATCTAACCCAATATTGTCTACTCTTTTTTTAAATAATATTTTTATTGAGACACCAATTATACAAAGCAACACATAAAAGGATATAAAAACATGACAGAAAAAACAGACATCAACAGGGAAGGAAAGAACTAATCTAAACCAAACGTTAAAAAAAAAAACCTAAACACAAGACCAAACAATAGAAATCCAGACTAAACTAAAGGGGGGGGCCTAAACTGATCAGAATTCTTCAGCTCCCCAGCTGATGGTTATGCAATAAGATACTGAATATACTTCTTCAGCATTACCGCACTAGTATACACTTCTGCATATTAATAAAAACTACAAATCTGACAAACCCAAAGTTGATGTTCTCCCTCAATGATCTCTCAGCTATACAGTCACCATATCCCAATCTGTCTTGAACATGTTCAATGACCAATATCATCCACTCTTGATTGACAGTGGCTCTCATGGTTTCAAGTAAGATTCTCCTCTAGCCCTGCCTGGAGATCCCTGACATTCCCTGGTGATTGTCCCCCATTCAAGTACTAAGTAGGCTTGACCCTGCTTAACTTTGTAAGTCAGATGAGACTGGATGTGTTGAAGGTGGCATAGCATAGACAGTCAAGATGGTGGTCGAAATGGCAGCATCATAACCATTCCTTCTGTTTGCGATGTTCAGGCAAGAGCACAGATGCTTAGATAATTAAAACTGTACCAGTAGGTTTGAGGAGGCCCCCAAACATAGATCTATCTATCTATCTGAAAAACCAATGAAGGGAGAGAAAGAGGGGAGGAATTTCCCCAAAACAGTTCACACGAGGCAAGCAAATCACAATTACAGCAGGATAAAAGCGCCTTTGGCTGGGACTTACTACTTTACATTGTTCCTTTCCTGTTGTTTTCCTGGTGGGAGGCCATTTGGAAAGTGTTACTTTTACAAAGGAGGTCATTAACGGATTTTACAAAGAGGCTATTAACAGATTAATCCATTAATGACCTCCTTTGTAAAAGAATCATTTTCCAAGTGGTTCTCCCACAAGAAGAACAGAAGAGTGACAGATGTCATGTGATAAGTCCCAGCCAAAGATGCTATTCTCCCACTGTAGTTGCAATTTGCCTGCCTTGTGGGATAAAGCCCTGAGTGCGCTCAATGGCAGTGGAATGGCAGTGGAGAGCGATGGAAAACTGCATATGGAAGAGAATGGCTTGGAATATTCTGAAGGATATTCTGAAGGATGACTCTCTCATTGGAACAATGGACAGGACTTCAGTGTAGAAGGAAAAAAAGTTGGTGGATGGAATTCAGCAGTGGAGTGGATATCCATCAGGGCCATACTAAAGGTCTTCAAGGGCCACATACGTTTATAACAATTGTGTAAGGTAGAACCAGGACTGCCGTGTGAGTCTTGTTACAGAGTGGATTTGAACTGTGATCACTTACTCTAACCAGTACGCTATAATAGATCTTGGCAAGCGGCACAAGGGCCAAAATCCTATTGTTAGTCCATATATTGTTCGTATATAGTTACTACATTGTTTGTATACAGTTAGTATGTTAACAAGACAACTATGATTTTTTTAGAATTACTGTTAGAAGGTTTGGTAGAATTACTAAAAAGAAGAGATTACTGGAATTGAATGTAAATGTAAATTCAAGGATAAAAAAATGTTTAAATGGAAGACATAAAAGGAGTAAGAAGAGAGGGGAATGTCTTGTAAACTTAGTTTATGTTAAAATGAGGAAATTATATATGTTTAGAAGATTTTGAAATAAAATACTTTTTTAAAAAATCCCAATGGTTAGCCCTGACTAGAGTAAACCAACTGAATCAGCCAGATTTACCTAGGTGATGGCACACCATTCAACAACTGATTCAATAGGTCTACTCTACTCAGGACTAAGCCATAGGTTTCGAACCAAGATTTCCACATCCCCAAGCAATTTCTTGGCAAAATTGTAAACTACTAGAACCTATCCTTTGACTAAACTAATATTGGAACCCCTTCCAATACATTATCCTAAAATTCTTATCGGACAATATTTAGATCTTCACTCTTCATCTTTTCCAGAACTGGGAAATTACCTTTGATCCTATTCTTCAATACATTTTTTTTAAAAAGAAGGAAAGAAAGAAAGAAAATCTGTTTTTCTTCTTCATTCTTTCACTTTTCCGTTTTCAGATGTTTCCCTCCTCACACAAACTAGCCAGAAATTTCATATCAGTGGCAGATGTACTGCCACTGCTGCCATTTTTATTTTCTTCCCCTTCTGAAAACCCTTTGCACATCTCTCCTTTGTACCCTGCTTCTCTTACAATTTACACAATCACTCAAGTGATCCTGGTGGCTGAAGCCACCGACAGTTTAAACTTCATTTTAAAGGCATTGCTAGTTTCTGCTTCATTGTTGAACAATTCCTCATCAACATCTCTGATTTTCAGTATTGACTGTGTTTCTGCAGAATGTGCCTGCTAAGATCTATCGTGCTGCTGATCAAACAGAAAGCAACCTTCAGAGACACCTTGGCTTTTCCAATAATTTTTGTTGAAAGAACAAATGGCTCATGAGGTCCCTTCCAATTCTATGATTTTGTAACTTCTTTCAGAATATTGTACTTTTAGGAAAGAGAGACTGAGACTGATTCTTAAAACACTGGAGGAACACACATCCCAAATCCTATTGCCCATCAGTTCTTCCAAAAATGAACACATGGAGATACATTTCTGTGCATATTTTTTTTAAATGGAACATTTACTTCTCTTCAAGTTGCCCCCTCTTCCCAAGTGTTTTGTCTCAGGATGTCCTTCATTTAGAATCATTCTGGCTCTCATTTTAGAGTCGAGATTGAAAGGTACAGTTTACCATAGCCTGGTAAAGACATACACACACACATTTATATGCACCAGTAATTGCAGCTTCTAAAAATTGCACAGTATCTTGTGTGCTGTTGTCATGATGCTGCTTCTTTTTCCAACCAACGTGGCTGTTTGAGCCTAGGAACAGTCATGAATCTTTGCCATTTTTTCCCCCAAGATTGTGCCCTCAAGGTCCACAAGAGAGGAGGAGTGTGGCTGGCTAATAAGAAATCGGCTTTTGGATTTTTCCCTGAGATTCTTGGAATTCTTCTCTTTGAGTCAGAAAGCATCATTGCAATTTGGTTTTGAGCTTTGTCCGCTCAGACTGCCACAAAATAAGAGATGCAAAACTTAATGAAGTTGTTTTTATTAGTTTCTCGTGAAGGTCATTGTTTCACAGGAGATTCTCAGTGAAATTCCTATTATATGAGTTGGGGTAGAAATTGAAACTTTGGGAATGTTTCCGTAAGTTGTGTGCCTTCAAGTTGTTTCTGACTTACAGCGACCCTAAGGCGAACCCATCACGGGGCTTTCTGGGACTGAGGGTGTGTCACACGCCAAAGGACATCCAGTGGGTTTCCATGGCCAAGTGGGGAATCAAACCCTGGTCTCCAGGGTTGTAGTCCAACACTCAAACCACTACACTATGCTGGGTCTCTGTTTCAATACGTGCCAATAAAAAAAGGGGCGGAGGATGGACTGGATCATAAATAATACTCTTTTCAATTTAAAAAAAAAACTTGATACGTTATGTCGCTGGTGTTTTAAGTGTGCTAGTTTTTAAACTCTGTCCTGAACTATATGCTTCCTTATAGACAAGAAGCTTTCAATGTAGGCGGACCATATAATGCAGAAAAACGAACTAATTTTCTCAAGTGTGGAAACTTTCATCTATTTTGAAACTGGAAGGCCATAGCTATGATATGCAGGGATGCTAACCAACAATACTAAGTGCAAGGTTTTCCAGCTTGTGTTTGTTTCACCTGACATGGATACACAAAGGTCTGAAATGCTGTTTCAGATCATACATCTGCCATTCCATTATTGATCGCACAACACGGAGATTAAGTTTCCACTGATTTTTATGGAATTTCCAGCTCATAATCAAGATCAGCACTGGAATGTTCTTTTTCAAGCACTACTAAGTCCAGGCATTCTGTCACAGAGCCCAATGTATGTTGAGATTGACAGATGAAGTTCCCATGCATATAGACACAGGAGAGAAAAGAGAAGCTTTTGAAGATCAAGAACTCTGTACATGCATAAAAGACCCTGAGCACACAAGAGACTGCTGATACTGCAATGATATCCCCTTCCTCTACAGATTTACCCATTTATATCTGTCAGTCCTTTATCAATAATTTCAAGCTATCTCTTCTCTTACCTTATATGAAGGCGGGATCCACCTGTAGAACTAAAAAAATGCCCTTTAAAGGCATGCTTCAATTGTCCCTAAAAGGGTACATATTACTTCTATTTTTTTTAAAAAAAAACATATTAAGTTGTAGTTACTCCAAAGGAGGAACATGGAAGAGAGAGAGAGAGAGAGAATTGGAACAAATCATGATACAGCAAGGATTAGCTGGAATTTAGTGAAAGCATGCATAGTCCCAGAAGTTTTGTTCTGTTTTTGTTTTAAGACAAACACACACAAACAAATACATATTTTGCTCTATATCACCCTCTGGTGCCCCACCTTCACAGGTGCTTTGTTAGTCCATGCAAAGGCAATAAATTCCACCTTACAATTTTTTAATCTTGCATGCCTTCTGAGATTCTACTTTTGCAAAACTCTTCCACTTTCAAATCCTCTTGTCACTCCTTATTTCCCCCAAATGAAATTTGCTCCCTTAATTTTCTTAGTTCCCTTTCCGCCACACATGCACATACATACACACAGAGAGAGAGACCCAAGCCATACCCTGTTATATTCCTCCCTCCTTCTGCAGAATCTTCTGCCAATCTAGAAAATCCACTGGTTTTGGGAAGGGAGGCTTTCAGGGTCCATTCTTTTGTGATTGGTTAGAAAGGGGCTTGGTTTATGCTTCTCCAACTTTTTGGGAGTGGGTGCCTATGTGTGCAGTCTGTGTGTGTGTGTGTGTGTGTGTGTGTGTGTGTGTCTGGGGGTAGGCTGGGCTTCTCTGATTGGCTGAGGGGCTGGCCCAAGATCCCCCCACAGCACTCAGAAGCAAGTGAAGGAGGGATCCACCTCTGGGACACTGGACCGTATAAAAAGGGAGCCTAAGAAGTTGACAGAGTCAGTAGGAAGTTTCTGCTGGGGTCTGGAGTGGAACTACATAAGTCAGACCGTCCCTGTATGACTGGACACTAAAGCAGAACCCAGGATACAAAGAGTCTTCATGTCTAATATTTAGACATGTTCAGCTTTGTGGATTCCCGGTTACTGCTTTTGATAGCAGCAACTGTTCTACTCACCAATGGCCAAGGCGAAGAAGACAGTAAGTACTGTAACTTACGTACTGCGTATCTGCTCAACAGCTGTTTTAACTGCAGTCGGGATTAGAAGGGGATGGAGAAAAACCCTTCCCCTGGATTTTCTTGTCCTGTCTCTTTTGGTTGAAATGCAGAGCCATTTCCCCAACCTTCAAAGTGCATAGAATCCAGCGGTATGCAGAGCAAAAGGGAGGTGGGGGGGTGTCAAGCCATTTCTCCAGAATATTATGCCAAAGGATGGTAGCGAAAAGAAATGTTTTGGTTTTGCAAACTAATTGAAATTCCTGTTGCATGTGGCTGAGGCTCGGCAAAGAAAGTACATGTTATATCTGGTCTGGAGGAAAGGTCAACACATGTTCATGACCTTCCGGAAGCATCTGGGACTGGCATGAAAGCAGGGAGTGAAAAGAGTTTGAAAGAGTTGGAGAAAATAGTGTGTATTCCACCAGATAGCTGCTGGTTCCATGAAAGTGCTCTGTGGAGAAAAGGAACCACTTTTAAAGGCAAACTTAACCAGCTGTGCGTAGCCTTGGGCATGCTTCCTTTGGTCTCTTTTCCTCCCCCTTCTCTTCTTTCCTCCTCCTCTGCTTTCCAACATGTCCCTTGGGGCAAAGCAACAAGTTGGATCAATTAGAATCTCTGCGCTGCCTTGCCAAGTTGAGTAAAGGAGAGGGTGGGCGGGCGGCTGGAACTGGGAGTGGATTATCATTGGAGGGGGACAGGAAGGGGGGGAATACAGTGAATGATGGAAAACCCATTCTGTATTCTTGGAAAGCGAAGGTAGAATTGTTGTGAGATGGGAGATGAGGGTAGGAGGCTATTTTCCTGCCTTGTTGAAGAAGTCTGCAAAAGCCATCAGGAACGTATTAGGTTCAAAGGCGGGGGAGGGGAGGAGAGCTTAGAGATGATTCATAAGGAAAATGTTTCAGCAACCTATAAAGCACAAAAAGTCTAGACATCACTTCATAGACAAAGCCATTTGGATGGTAAAGGATTTGGAAGGATGGCTCGCTCCAGTTAACAAAATCCAGCGGCGACATCTAGCGGCCACCAGAAGACTCAGCTTTGCCTTGAGCTGGGAAAGCCCTGCCAGTCATATAGCCTTACCTGGGTGGGGTTTTGGGGAACGGCCTTGAATAGGACCAACATGGAACAGAGATGAGCTTATTTCCGGGGTCAACAACTAACTGTGGTTAGTCAGCAAGCTCTCCTCACCCCCAATGGGAAAAAAACAACATACCTTCAGCACAGAATATGTGAAATGATGTTCTGTATCTAGCTGTGGGAATTTTGCTGCCATCTAGTGGCTGATGTGCATTTTTCTGCAACATTCCAGGACGGTATTAGTAGATGCGAGTTTCATGTTACAAAACGGTTGCGGTCCTTCCCTTCCTTTTGATTTTCAAATCCTCCAGAATCACAATTTTTTTTCCTTCTGTTCCCCCAACAATAAAGTAAAATAGCTCTCAGTGACTTGGGACAGGAGCTCAAATCAAGAGTCCAGTACCTTGTGTTAAAAGAAACTAACCCCATATTGGGAGAAATAATCTCAAAACTCATATTTCCTATTTTCTTCAAAAAAAATTGTGCAAGGGAAGTTTTCTTACTTCCTCTTAGTGCCACCTCACTTCTGCATGTCTCTTCTTGTCGTCATCCTTGGCTTGGATAGTCATGCTCCATTTAAAATTCACAAGTCCACCAAATGTTTATTTCCAAACAAGGCGTTGTAAGATTTTAGCCAGTGGGGAAGCCATCCCACCTGCCCTATGAAGCTCCCCAATCATGGTTTCCACCTGCTGGTGAAATTGTTTGCAGCAGATCTGATTTCCTAAGGCCATGCGATGTCAACGGGATACCATTTCTTCCCCTGTATGGGTCCTCTTTCAATATGAATTCCTGTCTCTCTCTCTTTCTCTCTCCTTATCTCTTTTCCTATTCAGAAGGTTGTTAATTTCCTTCTCGTTTTGTGTGTGTGTTTGGTTTGGCTTCGGCTCCAGAACGCTGAGGTTACCAGTTGGATATAACAACTGGCCAGAGGTTTTGTTTAAATTCCAAAGCAACTGGAAGGAGTTATTGAGGGGCTGGCTCGTTTCCTGTGTCCTAGAGTTTACTTGATGAAAAACAGATGAAGCTTTAAAACACACACACACACACACACACACACATGCAAAAGTCAGCGTAAGTGGAAAGCGGAGGAAAGCGGGGGCGCAATCAGAAATAACTCGGTGAAAATAGATGTGTTCTCCAAGTTGATAAAAGAGATTATCCCACTTGCTGCTTAGTTGCTTCATCTGTTCTGCTGATGCGCTCTGGCTTCCAGTCAAACCTTCAACAGTTCATTCATGCACCTCGCTTTTTTTGTTGTCTCCTTTTTTAGTTCCATCTAAAGGAAGCTGCACAAAGGACGGACTAAGGTACAATGACAAAGATGTTTGGAAACCTGAACCCTGCCAGATCTGCGTATGTGACAACGGTAACATCCTTTGCGACAAAATGGTCTGTGAAGATCCAGAATGCCTCAATCCTGAAATCCCCTTTGGAGAATGCTGTGCAGTCTGCCCTGAATCAGGTACTGACCTAATGTATACTCCTCTTTCCTGCCCATCCGCTCATTGCATCATAATTGTCCACAGTTCCTTCCATCTTACAATCACCCATCCATTTGTCATGTCACTGAACTATTAAAGGTACCAAAGAAGCGGTCTGTCTACAAATATATTTACTCATATTTACTTGAGTCTTAGCCTAATTTATTTCATTAATTTACCCATTTTCTCAGACAACCCATCCATCTTCTAATAATGTATCCCAATGATCATCAAGTTACCTGTTTCCTTACCTTTTCTCATCATATTCAATGATCCATAACCATGTAATCATATATCCAACTATCCACCCACATACAGATTCATCACCTTCTTTCTTTTCTAATTCCATCCAATTATCCTTATCTATCCACTCATCCATCTACACACTACCTGTCTCTTTTCCCATTATTTAAGACTTCATTTTCATTGTAAATGACAATAACATACTATTGTCTAAGGCTGCAGGTCTGATCTCTTCCCATGCTTATTTACTAATTCAGATGTAATATAAGGAGGTAAATGTATTTGCATATGTTCCTTGCATGCATGCAGAAAGTTGGCAAAAAAAGTAAAATCTGTAGGGCCAGGCATGTTTTTCAGGGAGAATGAAGGGATGCAGAGGACCTTTAGAGTATGCCATCAAAGTCATCTTAAATTTATTTGACATTAAAATACCAGATTATGAAAAGTAATCTGGAAGAAATCCATCCGTTCAAACGTGGATTTTTTTTAAGACTGTCTGATACGAATAATCATATTCTTTGTATTACCAAATGGCATCTCCAAGTAATAAGAGTTGCCAATTCTACCAAAATTTACCTAGCTTCATCAACCAGGGAAGAAGCATGGTCTAGTCAAGGTTAGATCCTGATTTAGCCTGCAGCATCATTAAAATCAATAGAGCTTAAGTTAGTAGTAATGACTAAAGTGTCCCATTAATTTTGTTGGGTTGATTCTGCATACAGCAAAGTTTGGATGAAGCACATTAAATGAATTGAGCCAAGTGGGTTCTGACAGGCCCAGCGGAATTTAGAAGTAATTTGACTGGCTTTTGCCATAGTTCTGGATGAGAGTGATCTGTTCCAGACGGGGATGTGTTCAGATTCTTAAGAGTTCTTTTCCTTTTGTATTCAAGGTGCCTCTGTTCCCTACCCAGAAGGTGGAGTAGAGGTAAATTATCTTTTTGCAATCCTAAATTGCATTCCATTGGATGCACTGATTTTTTTTAATCCTGAACTTTTAACCAATTAATCAAAATGTTCTTCTTATCTAACAGGGTCCTAAAGGAGATCCAGGCCCAAGAGGAGAGACGGTAGGTATTTATGATTAAGCATTAGCTGATGGTATCTCACATTATGATTTTTTTTTTAAAAAAAAAGGCAAGGCAGAAGATAAGATGTCAAAATACTGTATGAAATGGACATAAAATATAACATGCTGCTTGAAATTTCCATTTCTGAATGAGGAGAAATCCTGTGCACTTAGTTTGTTCCCCATCTCCCTCTTGTAGAAAGCACATTCATATTTCCATTGACTTGCTGTTTCCAGAATCATTTGAAAAAAATTTCTGTGAAAAAAAAATCATTGTAATTTTCCCAAAGCAAGTCGCATGCTAAAACTTTCAGCAGTTCTGAACACATAAATGTTGCTTCCAAAATCAATCAATCAATCAATGGCATAGGCCCACCTTGGTTTAATTCGTCATCATTCTGCAATATTCTGATCCTTCAGAAATTTCTCAGCCAAGTTTCAGACTTGTTTTCCACTTTGGAAGGGAAGGGGCACATAGTAAGGCCTTGCTTCACATTTATTTAGAGAGGAATTTTCAACCCATTCTAAAATGAAGATATACTGTCAGCATGCCCAATGGTGTCTTCTCATTGCTTTTGTCTTCAGGGACCTCCAGGCCTACCTGGCAGAGATGGCATTCCCGGACAACCTGGAATCCCTGGCCCCCAAGGGCCCCCTGGCCCCCCTGGCATTCCCGGCCTTGGCGGAGTAAGTTGGCTTTCTTCAGTTAACTTGATTACTCCAATTTATGGAAAACTGGCTTTTTAATAATCCCAATAACATCTTCATTCTCTCTTCTCTTCTCTTCTCTTCTCTTCTCTTCTCCTTCTCTCTGGTAGAACTTCGCTTCTCAACTGTCCTATGGTTATGATGAAAAATCCGGTGGTCTTGCTCTTCCCGGCCCCATGGTAAGTGTTAACGGATTGGGAATGGTTCAGGGAAAATGTTGGCTGAAGGATTAGGTTTTTAGTGAAGAAGAAGTAAAGTAGGAAGCACACCTGAAAAGGTAAACAGGTGCACCATGGGAGGTGTAAACCAAAGAGTCTGGCTAGGCCTGCTCAGTTTCTTAATCCACAGGACAGAATGGAGAAGCCATACAAAGACAGATATGTAAATAGAGATACACTTTGTCTGCTAATGCTTGACCCATACACTCACCAGAAGAAAAGGCTGTCAAAGTCAAAGATATCCCAACTTACTTTATTTTAAGTATGTATGTACGTATGTATTTATTTCTGAAGACACATTGTTACAAAAAAGGCAGAATAGCTAAGGACTAAAAATTCTTCTTCCTGTGTGGAGAAGGAAGGTGGGAATGTAAATCCATTGAATTAAGGATCATGGTAACTATAATATTTGCAATTTTGTGTTTATATCCTCGAGATATTGTTAGATTCCAACCCCCATCAGCCCGAGCCAGTGTGGCCAATGATCAGAAAATGATAGCCACTGCAGTCCCTCAAATCCCAATGGGTTGGATTAAAATTTAACTGTAATTAGAGTACAAGTGCTAAAATCAATCACATTTAAGTTATTCATCAGTGATTTAAGTCCTAGTGATTTGAATGGGCCTGCTTAGAGTACGACTAAATCTAGATCCAATCTGTAATGTTTTTCCACAAGAGTTGAAAAATTAGTTCGGATTCATTTCACAGCAACCTTATAAAATAAGTCAATGACGTTATCTCCATATCAGAAGCTGGAACTGAGGCTGAACTGATAGTGCCTTAAGTCTACAACTGAAGTATGATAGTTCCCATTTTTTAAAAAATAAAATATGGCTTCCAACAAAGCAGCCCTTTAAGGATGCGCAAACTCTGTTCAAATATATTGGTTTGCTAATTCCACCCCGCCTCCACCTCCGCTTCTCTTAATATTTCTTACCGTAAATGTTTTGCTCAAGTAGGAACCTCCCATTTTATGCTACAGATTCACTTTAGGTAAACAATTTAACAGCAATGCACCAATCAGCTGAAAAGCTGCCGGTCACAGATAACCACTAACACTGTGACTACAAAAAAAGACATGTCCTCAAAATGGATGTGGAAGTTGAGCCAAGAAGGATAAAAGGGTTATTTAGACAATATGGAAGAAAGGCTATTTAGCAAATGACATAGGTGGAGGGATACTGAAACCTAGTTCATAAGAAAGAAACCTCTTAACTGTAATTGTTAGGTCAGAACTTGAGATGATGAAGTGATATCAAGATAGTATGGTTGTCAGGCCAGGCCAAAGGACCATGGATACTATCTGAAGTCAAGACAAGATGATGGCAGTTCCATTTAATCTGTAAACCTTATAGGCGCCTTCTCACTTTTTTTTCTTTTTCCTTTTTTAGGGTCCAGCTGGTCCCCGTGGTCTTCCTGGCCCCCCTGGTGCCCCCGTGAGTACTTTTCTCTCTTGGGAATAAATTCTCAATAAACTTTAGATAAGGATACGTCTGTCTGGCGTTTCAGCCGAGGGGCACAGTTTGAAAGTACAGATTTCACTACTTAAAGCTATGTTCACCACTCTGATAATCTCACGAGACCACAAAAGCCATCAAGTCCAACTGTCTGCCATGCAGAACTACACAATTAAAGCATTCCCGACAGATGGCCATCCAGCCTCTGTTTAAAATCTTCCAAAGAAGGAGACTCCACCACACACCCAGGCAGCGTATTCCAATGTCAAACTGCTCTTACTGTCAGGAAGTTCTTCCTATCATTTCCAGTGTCCCAGAGAGCAAGGATTTGTGCCTGTTCAGGTCTTTACCTATTTTTATGACTATGAGAAACAGAATAAATTATGGAGAATATGAAAACCTCTACTTAATTTGCAATGGTTATAGAGTTGCAGAAGCTAGCTAATCTTAGCACAGAATTTGAGACTGCTTTACTAAGATTTTTTTCCCTACATATGGCATATCTAGTTGGTCCTTTCTTGAGCGGCCTTCTCCATTAACATGGATGTTCAGAAGCTTCTTAGGGGATTCTGGGCAGCGAAGAGCAGAAACAGAAGGCTTAATCAAATCTTCCTTCTTCTTTGATACAAGATGGCTACATGTCTCTTGACATCTCAAAATACTGGGACCAAAGTTCTCTATAATATAGCAGATGGCCATATGTTTATGTGATTTCTTAAACCATGGAACCAAAAGTATGTCCCAAATTTGGGCACAAGGATCAAAGTGAGACATCATCTCCATCCCAGGATTCACATTTCAGACAAAAAGTCCTGGAGATGCCAATTTTCCAGAATCCTCTTGCAGTAACCCCCTATCCTGCTCCAATGCATAGCCCTAGTTATTCTGTGATGCACTCTGCTTATGCTCAGAGGCAGCTATTTCTCTTATTTCTTTGCACAATCTGGAGCTCAGCCCCAGGAGCACTGACTGAAGTTACCCATTACCGTTACAGCCTCTATTAGGATAACAGTATGGGATGCAGGGAGTAGGGGTTCACTAAATCTGTACTGGGGAAGAGATGTGGGAAGAAAAGCAAAGGACAGTGGAAGATCCGACAAGGGTAATTCAGAAAAAAAATATGGAAAGCAGCATGGGAAGCAGGGAGCCACTTCACAGAGAAAAGGGCCACGAGAGCAGCACTGGAAGAAGGCATAGAGTCAGGAGTGGGAAGCAGTGAGAAAGGGGGTCTCAGCGCTGTGGGAAATTCCTGGGTTCTTCCCCAATCCACTCAAAATATATAGGGGTACAGAGTGTAATCCTTTTCTTCTAACATAGGGGTATTTTTACTCTTCCAGGGCCCCCAAGGTTTCCAAGGTCCCCCTGGTGAACCCGGAGAGCCTGGAGCTACTGTGAGTACCATCTGATCTTTTTCCTTTTTTTCCCTATGTTTTCATTATTATTACTGCCAAGCAGAACAGTGCAGGAATCTCCTCGTTTCTGTTCATTGCAGTTCTTCTATTCCACCACTTGGGGGAGCTTGGGGACACAGAATGCCATAGTCAGGTCTCTGCTTGGACCTACAATACTGGGTTATAAATGGCAGAAATTGGGGAGGGGGGAGATTAAGGATGTCTTGTTGCTTCTGATTTTAACGTATCTTTTTCTTCTCAACAAATTCTCTAGGGTCCTATGGGTCCCCGTGGTCCAGCTGGCCCCCCTGGCAAGAACGGAGATGATGTGAGTGACTGTGTCTTTCTTCTGGGGGAACGAAACTCTCTCTTTTTGTCTTTTTTTGCGTAATGATCCAAAGACAAGACACATCCAAAATGACAGGCAGATCATTGACATGAATGTTGAGGTTGCTTTGATTGAGCAGGTTCACAAATCTTGCTAGTCTCCAGGAATATCAAGTAGGGTCTAACCATGTGAATTGAGAGTTCTCACCATCTTCAAGCCCCTTTCTAAGGGTGTCTCCCATCAGACACTGCGGCAGTGAGCAATTGACTGATGAAAGGGGAGAAGCTAACCCATCTGGATACCTTGCAATCCCTTTGCTCTAGTGGAGTCTGTCGTATCAACCTCCACCTGCAGTCCAAATAATTTTCTTGATCCCATGCACCTACCCAATCACCAAAAGGTGGTGCTTCAGGAATACGCCTTGTTCTATCATAGAGTCATAGAATCATAGAATTGGAAGAGGCCTCATGGGCGAATGAGTCCAGCCCCCTGCTCAGTATAGAATCTCCAGATAAAGCATCCCTAGCAGGTAGCTGGCCAGCATCTTTTTGAAGATGTCCAGAGGAGACTCCATCACCCTTTCTGGGCAATTGGTTCCACTGCCAAATCATTCTTACTGTCAAAAAGTTCCTTCTAATGTTGAATCAAAATCTACTTTCTTGTAATTTCAAACCATTAGACTAGACCCTATCCTCTGGGGAAGCAGAGAACAAGCCTGCCCCCTCCTCTCTGTGACAGTCCATTATTCCTTTGGCCATCTTTCACTTCTCAGCTAGCAGAGTCATCCACCTGAAGGCCACACTGACTGGTCCCTGCAACCTGAAAACATCTGTCCACCATAGGGAATTTTAGGTCCCTCTTAATATAGAGAGGATCTCAGTCAATAGTTTTTCCCTAATAAAATTAGCTCTAAAGTATAATTGTTCCAGCACTGGCTTAGCTATTTTCTTCTCTTCTTTCTCCAAGGGTGAAGCTGGCAAACCTGGCCGTCCTGGTGAGCGTGGTCCTCCTGGCCCACAGGTAAGATACCTTTTATTCTTGGTTGCAAGGATGTGATAGGATAGCTGTCAAGAACATTTCCTATTATGAAGAATCACAACCACTCAACCAAGAGATAGCCTTGATAATGGGAGGACAAATAGGCAATCTTGATAATGGTTTGTGTTGCCTAGAAAGAGCCATGGAACTTCCAACACTTGTAGTAGAGTCTTTGAAGAACAGACTTGGCTAGATATGGTGACTCTCTGGCCCCTGAGATGCTGTTGAACTACAAATCCCAGCATTCCTGGCCAATACCGTTCTGGTAGGGGCTGATGGGAAATAGAAACCAATGACATCTAAACAACTCACAGTTTCCTATCTCAGAACTTATAACAAGCATTGATATGGAGTAGTTTAAGCATCCTATTTCTTGATGCTTTGGTACAGAGGGATTATTTATTTACTTAGACATGTATACAGCCTCTTTCCAACACCACTCAACTTCTTAATGCAAGGACAGCTCAGAAGACATCCCTATTTCAACTCATCCTCACAGCAATTTTGCAAGGAAGTAGATTTAACCTGAGAAATGGCAACTTACCTGAGACCACAAGTAAATGAAATGGACAGGACTTTGAAGTCACATCTGAACCCAATTCATTCCATTCACTGTATTATCGGATTAGGTGAATGCAGGTCGACTCCTTCTCAGATTGAGAATTGTGAGCTCTTGATGCGTAATCCTACCTTGAAATCTTTTATCTTGAATAGTATTCAGCAGTAATATTCAGGCAGCCATGGTTGGGGGATAAAAGTGATTCATTAAGATGGCCCATCCAGAATGCTGGTATCTGTCATCTGTCTTGAATCTCCCAGGGCTTTTTAATTGTTATCCTATCCAGTGTTGTGGCTACTGCTAAAACACAGATTAATGATGCATCAATCAAATGCTAGTCCCTGGTGTGAAGAATTCCCCTCCACATGGATCCAGTAGATACTTGGAAGAACAAAGTATGTTTCCCTCCTCTTCTCTTTGCTGTCTTCTACATAATTCCTTGTTCTTCTCTTTCAGGGTGCCCGTGGTCTTCCCGGAACTGCTGGCCTGCCAGGCATGAAGGGACACAGAGTAAGTACTTGCCAATTGTTCAAACTCTCATTCAGTTCAGGAATCTTGTTAATTCACAGTATCCCAAGGCTAAGCTAATACTTGGGAGTAGGTAGGCATGTCCTTTTTAGGAGCTTTTAGGAATTGTGGCCATTAGGACACAAACATTGTCTATGATTGCCACCAAGACACATTCACTGCCTCAGTCCTGGCATTCATTACAAGCGTGAAGGTAACCACTCAAATCCAAGCATGCGGTCAGGGAACTTTGGGAGAAAGCCCTTCTGCCCATCTTAGCGATCAGCCAAACAGTGATCAGACAAAGACAAATAAATAAAGCCTTAAAAATGATTACTTAGATGCTATTGCTCTTGTGATAGTTGAACATTATGACATGTGGATGTACATCTATGTTCTGTCTCTCTTACATCCAATGAGGTCTCTCATTCTTAGCACTGACCAGATCTAGACCCATTTAGCTTCTATAAGGATGCTAATATGAAAATTGTTTAGCTATCATGAGACCCAGAGTCTTCTTAGCTGAGGATTATAAAATGACAACCATCACCTTTTCTAGACTTCACTTCTTCAATTCTAATATTTTTTCCTCCATCTACCCATTCTATGTACTTTAGGGTTTCAGTGGTCTTGATGGTGCTAAAGGTGATCCCGGTCCAGCTGGCCCCAAGGTGAGTGTTCACTATAAGTGTTCGCCTGCTTCAGTTTATACACAGTTTCATTTCCTTCTATTATGTATTGAACATCCATTCTGTTTTCTCCCTTAGGGTGAGCCTGGCAGCCCTGGTGAGAACGGTGCTCCTGGACAAGTGGTGAGTATATAAGTCCATCATTCTTCTGCCCATTTCTTTAATCCATCCACATCTTACAACCTAATGTTCAGTATTAGCAAAAGGTGTACAAAAATGGAAGAAACTTCTCCAAAGCAAATGAAGGCTGTACCACCATTCAGGGGTTTTGCATGCAGAAGGGCCCATTGATGGTCCTTGGGTTCTCCATTTGAAAGGATCAGGTACCAGGTAATGAAGAAGGTACCTGACTCCTCAGAGCTACTGACACAACTAGAATAGATATTATTGGACTAGATGGACCAGTAAATGACTTTCTATAAGGCAGATCCATATGTTCTATATACTATGGTCACACCTTTCAAGGTATGTGCTTTGACAATGGAATCAGCTGAACTTTTATTTCAACATGCATTAGCTGGGACCCAAATCTCTGAAGGTGTCCAGGGCTGTAGTTTTCTTCTCATACTTTGTCCCACATACACCACCAGTGAAGAAACTTCAGATGAACTTCAGATGAACAAGTTTTATGTGATGCATAAAATGCACAGCAATCCTAAAATGTAATGAAAATATTTAGTCTAAATCCAGCCTTAAATGAGAAATAGCACCCTCCTACATGAGAGATAGAACACTTTGACATGAAAAACATGAGAGGACATATCAAACAAGATGAAACATTACTTTACAGGGAAGTGAAGAGCTCTGTGTAAGGTATCAGATAATAATGCTGGAGAAGGCATGGCAGAACTGACTGTTTGTAGCCTGTGAATAGGGAAAGCCACAGAGCAAAAACTTGACTTAATGGATTCCACAAGGATATTTCCTCAGGCGTTAAGCTGAAAGTTACAGGCAGAGGTATAATAACAGGAAGATATAATAAAAATGAAGTATTATAGGAGAAATGAGGAATTTTAAAAATTAGTTTCAAGTCAGGAGCACATGAGGTCTATGGAGAGAAAGACATTGGCATCTTATGTCAGCTGCAGTCCATAAAGACTTATGCCAAATAAAACTTGTTAGTCTTCCAAGTGCCACCAGAGAGAATGTGGTAGAGCAGTTATAGAAAAAGGTTACAATTGCTTAAGAGAAATGGAGAGTATAAATGCATAATAAAGAGACTCAGAGCAAAGCTGTTTCTTCTCTGTCCTCTGATCTTATTTCTTCTTCTTCTGACTAGGGTCCCCGTGGTCTTCCTGGTGAGAGAGGCCGCCCTGGCCCTGCTGGCCCTGCTGTAAGTATATCCTTCTGCATTGCTAGATTGCAACAGTTTTTCAGTGCTTGGTGGACTGGCTTCAACCACCAGCTTCCACTTCTTCCATGGCTTGGTGAAAAGGTGACTATAATTCAAATGCTTCCTCTCCCCCTTCTTTTTTCCTACAGGGTGCTCGTGGTAATGATGGTGCTCCAGGTGCTGCCGGTCCCCCAGTGAGTACTTCTGCAAAGCTCTGCTCCTTCTCTGCTCTTTCTTAATGTTGCCTTTAAGTGGAAATCATTTTCTTGTGGAGAAGGAAGGGCCATAACAAAATTCTGGCCATGGCCATCCACTCGATCCAAAATCAGGATATCCAGGACAATCCTCTCTCTATAATTAAGGGACCAAGGGATGGAACAGGTTGTTTCATGCCAGTTTCCTTTTTTCTGTCTCTTTCAAAGCAAAGGCCAAACCTCTGCCCATTAGTGGGGCTGAGTTGGCTAATGTTAAGAATCTGTTAATCTGAAACTCTCTAGAAAACTCTACTACCACCACTTAACGCATTCCTTTTCTTCTTTCAGGGCCCCACTGGTCCAGCTGGTCCCCCTGGCTTCCCTGGTGCCGCTGGCCCTAAGGTATGGACTCCTGAGTCCCTTGAGATTTTGCAGTAATTGTTCATGAGGATCACCTCAGTAGCATTAAAACAGGAGCTTAGCCTCTGTTCGATTTCAAGGCTCTGGACAAAGTGTGTGTGTGTGTGTGTGTGTGTGTGTGTGTGTGTGTGTCTTCCTCCTCTCTTTTTTAGATGAAGATTTCTGTGGCGCCATTTTTGCCTTAGATTTCTTAGTAAAGCAGCCACAAGTATTTTCTTGCTCTGGAGGAGGGATCATAAACTATGCCTGAATTGCTTAAAGCTCCTCACAATGATAAGCCTGATTTAAAAAAAAAATTCTCCCATACACTCTCTGCTATAACGTTGAGAAGCTCTAGCAAGTCCTCATTAAAGAATCAAGATTATAGAATCTACAGATTAGAATGGTCCATTTCTTATATACTAGGAAGGGTGTGGTTCTGCATAGTAATTTCCCAGTATGCTTTGATATGTAATAGAGGTCAGATGTTGATGTTACCTCCCACACCATTATCCGAAATGCACACCCCTGAGGAGATGCTATGGGGAAAAAGGAACCCCGTTGTTACCCTTTAAACTTACTCTTCAGGGTTCCAATGTTATTAGGGCAGCATAAGATGGAACTGTAAAAGAGCAACAACCAGAGAATTCTTGAAGCAAAAGCCTTAGGCTTCAGTAAAACAAACAACAGGTGCTGAAAGGACTACTTTATGTGTCTTAGTTAGCAGGCCTCAAATCTTTGATCTGTGGGTGTTTGGGAAGGAAGACATGAGGCCCTGATAAATGAGGTCATAGCCTTTAAAGTACTCAACCACTGGTCCTGAGAGGAAGACAAAAGTATGAGGCTTTTGGACTAGGTGTGATGTAGCACAATCTGGCTGAGAAGGAATGTGATGCCACCAGACCTCAGGAGAAATACTTGCGCTCATTCTTCTTCTTTCCCTTGTTGCTCAGGGTGAAACCGGTGCCCAAGGTGCTCGTGGTGGTGAAGGCCCACAAGGTGCCCGTGGTGAACCTGGCCCACCTGGCCCCGCTGGCGCTGCTGGTCCTTCTGTAAGCTACACTATCAATGCGTTTTTGCTTTTATTTTTCATTCTGACATCTTTCAGAATCTTCTTGATGATGATATTGGTGATGACCCTTCTCTCTTCCTTCTCTGCTGTAGGGCAACCCTGGTGCTGACGGTCAACCTGGTGCCAAAGGTGCCACTGTAAGTTGTCTCCACATCACAGTGATTTCCTTCACTTTTATCAGCAACCTCTCTTACCATTTGCCTCACCATCTCTACCCTCTTTTCAGGGTGCTCCCGGTATTGCTGGCGCTCCTGGCTTCCCTGGTGCTCGCGGTCCAGCTGGACCTCAGGGTCCCAGTGGTGCTCCAGGTCCCAAGGGTAACTCCGTAAGTGTCTTCTAATTTTTACTCACCTTTTGGCTCCTTATGCTGTACTTACTTGCAAAAGACTAAACAAATTAGAAGTTGGACACCTGGGTGGGCTGTCTGGCAAAGCCCCCACTTCTTTAGCCACTAGGAGATGCTAGAAATTCCTGTAATAATGTCGCTAACTCAGAAGATTTCACTTTTTTGCATTTTCCATTATCACTTCCTCCCCAGCTGTGATTGTTTAAGAGTCATAGTGCCTACATTCTCCTACTGCTGCCCCTTAGTTCCAAATCTGCACCTGATCAGAGGAATAAAGCCTCCAGATATTTTGCTGACTTTGGAATCCTATCACACCACCCTGTCAGCACATGGTGGGATTTCAAAGTCTGAAAATTACAGTATTTCAAAGCAGCAAAATCTGTTCAGCAGATGGGGTAACAGCATCAAAATGATACATCATGGTGTGGAAATCTATGCTTTGAGGGTAACTGTTCTAAAATTATTGCGCTGGGTGTCCCCGCTCTCAAACTCTACAGAGAATTTATTAATTATGTCTGTTTTGCAGTGACACTGTTTGGCGGGTGCGTTCACAAATCCCTTTCCCCTAGACACTGCTTTCTACCATAAATCCCTTCTAGGCAGGTGTTAAACCAATTATCAGCTGACTCCTAGCTTCTTATCAGACCTATTCCTCTCTGGAGAGTGTTAGTAATAGATGCTTTGCTGAGAGTCACCTCAGAGCAGCGGGGGGGGGGGACAGAAATCCCTTGTTCTTATAGAGGGCATGAAACAAGTCTTCTGTATCATTACTTGCACTGACTGACATACATGATGATACTGTTTTCTGTCTCTTCTTTATATCTTTAGGGTGAACCTGGTGCTCCTGGAAACAAAGGAGATGCTGGTGCTAAAGGCGAACCTGTGAGTGTGCATCTCACCTGGAATGCATTTGTAATTTGGTTTCTCTTCTGTTCTGTTTTTGTCTTCTCCCCAGAGGCACTTACCTCTTCCTCTTTTCTTTTATCTTCCAGGGTCCCACTGGTGTCCAAGGCCCTCCTGGTCCCCCTGGTGAGGAAGGCAAAAGAGGATCCCGTGGTGAGCCTGGCCCTGCTGGTTTGCCTGGACCCGCTGGTGAACGTGTACGTAGCGGTTCATCTTTTGTCTCTTCTTAGCTCAGGCTACCAAAATCACACATTTACCACCTTGTCTAGGACAAGACCAATCTGCACATGGTTCATATGGCTGTCCATTTTGCCCACAACACCTTGTTGTTGTTGTGTGCCTCCAAGTCATGTCTGACTTACGGTGACCATGAGGCAAACCTATCACAGAGTTTTCTTGGCAAGATTTGTTCAGAGGGGATCTGCCATTGCCTTTCTCTGAGGCTGAGAGAGGCTGACTTGCTCAAGGTCACCAAGTCAGTTTCCATGGCTGACCAGGGATTTGAACCCTGCTCTCCATAATCTAAGGCCATTTCCGCACTACATACTTATAGCACGAGTATTCCACTTTCAACGTCCTGTGGAATCCTGGGGTTTGCAGTTTTGGGAGGGGCCTGCCCCTCCCGAAACTGCAAACCCCAGGATTCCATAGGACATTTATAGCACGATTATTCCACTTTCAGAGTGTAGTGCGGAAATGGCTCTAGTTCAACACCCAAACCACTATGCCATGCTGGCTCTTAGATTAGTCAAATTACAGGCTGGAACCCAAGCACACGAGAAAGGAAGACATAGCAAACCTTGTGGAATAGGGCTATTCTGTCAGAAGAAAACTATTCCAGAAGAATTGGATGCTGCATTTGCTTCAAAGGAAATTGCATTTGCAGGTGTACAGGTGCCTGTACCATTTCTCGGGTGTCAAAACTTAGTTACATGAATGTAAGTGTGCTGCTAGTAGCATAATGGCTATTTATTTCCTCCGGTGTCCAGTAGTATACCTCTCACTAGGAAACACAGACAGGAGGGATAATGTACACATGTCCTATCTGTAGACAGTTTAAGGGCATCTGGTTGGCTATTGTGGGACCAGATTGCTGGACTAGACAGACCTTTAATGCAATCCAGCAAGGCTATTCTTATGTTCTTAGGTCTCTAAGCCCACACCAAAAATGGGTGGCACTTTGGTATTCTTTATCATTTAACAGATGACTATACTCATTCCCTTTCTTCTGCAAATAATTCAGAACAGGGTCGAGAAATGAGCACTGTATTTTTCATCTGTTTCTGAGTTGAAATCCTATGACAGTTGCATGAAAGCAGGTTCCATGTCGAGTAGAGATGAAGAATGTATGTCCCACTAGGTGTTGGTAGATTGCAGCTCCCAGCATGCCTTGTGACTGGATATGTTGGCTAGGGCTGATGGGAGCTGCAACTGAACAATTTCAGAAGGGTCACTTTTTTATGCTGACACAGAGAATAAAAAAATGGAGACTTTTAAATACAAAAATTTGCCCATAGTATAGCCAAGTCATCAGTCCTATTGGGCAACAACCAAATGTTTGCTGTAAGATCAAAGCTTTCCTTGTCATTTTCCTTCTCCCCATGGAAGCTTTTTTTCAGTTCGTTTGGGTTTTTGGCTCCCTTTGTAGCATCTTGCCTGAATCTCTCTGTTATGCAGGTGCATTTAGTGTACCCTAAAGTAGGTACTTGTCAAGTCCTGGCTTATCTGTGCTTAACAGAGAGAGACAATGTGAGTGAGTGGTTGGATACTCCTACGTTTAGCCACGATTAGCTGAATTCTAATTCTCTGACTCATGAAAGGAGGCCATTATCCTAACTCTGGACTTAATTTCACAGATCTGGATAAAGTTTGGCCTTACTGGACTTCTTAATGGACTCTTTGGTCCTTAAGGGCTTCAGTGGTTCCTCACTCCATTACCCCTACTTGTCCACATTAGAAGAAATGACCCTCTTCTGACATTTTGATGGCAAAATCCCACTTTGCAGTTTACCTTTCCGGTGCTGGGCCACCTATGTGACTTTCTCTTGATCCCATTCACAGGGTGCTCCTGGAAGCCGTGGTTTCCCTGGTGCTGATGGCATTGCTGGTCCCAAGGTAAGTTGTCCTATCATGCTGTTGTGTTCTACAGAAGAAAGGTATAAGATTAAAAGGGATCCAGTTTCTTGACACCTCATGTCAGCACTGTTGATGCAGCAAGTGGACAGCAGAGTTATTGGGCAGAAAGGTAGGAATGGCTCTTGGAAGAGAAATGTCTCAACTGAGTCTTTTAGAATGTAGGGCAAGATAGACACTATTAAACAAGGGTCAGCAGGAATGTGCTTTCAGCAAAAAGGAGTCTGGTGTGATTCCATTGTCCTATTCAGTGTGATTCCATTCTTCTTTTAGCATGATATCTATCTCTTTAATCCTTAAGTTTACAAAATTAATTTTTTGGACTAACTGTACTGACTGCAAGATTCTAGGAGCTGTAGGGTGTTTTTTTTTAAAAAAAAAAAAACCAAAACCTAGCTTTTTAAAGCTCTGGATTAATCCCAGATGGGATGAGCAGATATACTTCAATGTGAAGTAAATGGTACTCTACATGTCCAGGAGTATGTTGCCCATGTTAAAGGATGACCTGCTATAATCAAAATCATCTTATTTACTTATTTTCTTCTCCTCCTTTCAATGAGGGTAGTGGGTAGCAAAAATGAAATCATTAAAACTAAGTACTGTAAAAAGTATCCAGTTTAATTTTAAATAAAAAAGTATCCAGTTTAAATTGACCTCTGGGAAGATATTCCATTTTGGAGATGGAGGCTGAAAAGTAACTTGCTCTGGTCTGTAGTCAGGGTCGTATGTAGCAGACCTAAATCCAGAGTTGAAAAGTTCAAAGCTAATCAAAGAGAAATTGAGGGTATACTTCTATTTGTTTTCCTGAGCCTTTCAGAGCAGCAGCTCATGCATCAAAAATCCTTCCCAATTCCTCAAGCTTCTTTTAAATTTGTTCTTTCTTACATTTTGCCTTTTCCTCCCATTGGAATTCTCTAGATTTACATCCAGTGGATGTGTCCAGAATTCCACACATTCGTTTCACTATAGTGCAACCAGAGTCAGAAGAGTCCTTGCATCTAGACTCTTGTAGACCTCTGGGCATGATCCCTAGTTTATAAGTTTATTTTTGGCCACAAAATTATGGAGTGTAAGCCATCCACACACAATTGGGCAGTCCAGTGTTGGTCTCCTTTTCTTTGCTCAGAACCTTGCCTTCCCAGTGGAAGATTAACCAAAAACAAACCAGTGTCCACAGAATGTAAATCTTTATAAATTTCATTCTCACGGGCATGAATCACTTTTTTCTGCTGACTGCAAGTGAATTGTTGGAAACTGGGCAGTTTCTGAAGACTATTCGTAGTCTAGGACTCAGAAGACATTATTTCTGCACAGAAAACAGATTTCCTGTGCAGAAAACAGCATTTTCTGCAGATAAATGCTATTTTCTACATGAAAAATGCAGTTATCTATTCAGAAAACCTGATTTCCATGCAGAAAATGCTCTTTTCCACACACACACAAAAAACGCATATGCACTTGCTTTACTGAAGTTTGCAGAATAAATACCAGACTGTGAAGGTTCTTGCCTCTCTAGAATTATCCTGTTGTCTCAATAT
Source organism: Iguana delicatissima (assembly GCA_948472985.1). Taxonomy (NCBI): domain Eukaryota; kingdom Metazoa; phylum Chordata; class Lepidosauria; order Squamata; family Iguanidae; genus Iguana; species Iguana delicatissima. Next base: position 57,950 of record CAOKZL010002130.1, read on the forward strand.
TCAATAAACCTGCTTTTCAACCATTTTTTTTAGGGGGATATTTCTCTCCCAAGTCAACACTTACCTGCTATACCTAATGTCTTCTCTTGACCACAATTCCTCTTCCAGGGTCCCCCTGGTGAACGTGGCTCTCCTGGCCCTGCTGGTCCCAAAGGATCTCCCGGTGAAGCTGGACGCCCTGGTGAACCTGGTCTCCCTGGAGCCAAGGTGAGTGAATGACAAGGGACTGGGCTGCACAGAAATCTGGCTGCTGTTCGCCCATCAGACAGGTTCTGTATCAAGCTTCCATGCCAGTACTGCATTTGGACCCTAGAGAGGAATTAAACAAGGAAACATGTGAGAAAATCATAGCCCCTCCTTGTTTTTAAATTAGTTGCACATCTAAAAACAGGATTTCTTTTTTAAAAAGTATGCAAAATACTTCCCTGTCAAAGCCTAGTAAAGAGATATTTAATTATTCTGTTTTGGGAGATAAGATAACAAAGCTTGAGAAATAAGATAAAAGTTGTACTGAGCTGAAGAGAAAGAGATTTCTTATGACAACTTTCAGTTTCGCTCTGTTTTTCACTGGGATGGGCATCTTGAAATAGGGCAAAAGTAGACCTTTGCAAAGTTTTTTTTTTTTTTGAGTGCCCCAGCATATTTTTTCCAAGCTTTGCATAAAAGTGTTCACCTAAGACATTATTACATAATTGAATCTGAATGCCTACTTGGCACCGTGACATCTTCAAGCTAAATTATGGGATCCTGGATTGGCTGGGGGTCAATTTCAAACGCAGAAGAAGTGTTTAAAAGTTATACTAAAGGAAGGGGAAGCACTAACTTCAGATGGCACTGGAAAAGTGAAAGTAAGGAGATTTTCAGTGGAAATCTCTCCCTAAAAGCCCCCATTTCATCCACAAGATTTTCACAGATGAACACTTGAGCCTGAGAAATAGGTAACTTGCCTATAGGAAGGATTTGGAAGCCAACCTTAAGTCCCTAACCCACTGAACTTCACTAGCTTTTAGAACCCCCACTCTTGTGCAATGATTTGAATCCTGCCTCCATGCTTACTACTTCAAGCCACAAAGTGGCCCAGTAGGCAACCTGCCTATTCCATTGCTTTGTTACTCCCCTCCCTTCAGCTGCTTGGGACAACTTTCTCTGAGATTAAAATCAAAATTAAAAACATATGCAATTCAATTTAAAATGCCAGAAAAACAACAATAAAGCACTACTAATAGTGGAACTAATTTAAAAGAGATCTACAACATCTAGACTGCTGAGAAAGCTTTTTTTAAAAGAAGTTTTTCGAACACAAGGTATGGGGGCCATTGCTGGATGTAATGACTATTCAGATATTCTGCACAATTGAAAAATATTTAGAGAAAGAATTAGGTAGACATTTCCAGTCGAAGCTCTGCATCCAAAAATTTGTACAAAAACATTTTTCACACTGGGTATATTTCTATCCCAGAAGAGCAAATTTGGAAAAGTTACTTTTTGGTGTACAACACCCCAGTGGCAACTGCCCATGCTGGTTAGGGGTTTCTGGGAGCTGTAGGTTCTAAAAAAAAAAAAAAAAAAAATCAAAGTTCTACAGAAGAGATACCTTGCTAGGAGTTCTCATGGCACATCCTACTAGATATAATAGATGACAGCAAAGAGAGAACAGCCTTTTTAAAAACATTCATGAATTACTGTTACTGTGCTGAAAATACTCAGTGGGACTAGGTAATATGGATGCACAATCCCAGAGCTGTATCACACCATCTTTAGCAACATCACCACAGATTCTGCAGCTCTGAGCATGCAGTGCCATGCCTTGGGGCAGCAAAGACAAGGCAATGCAAACTATCTTGTTCTTTTTAGTTAACAAACTCTCTTTGTTAATCTGCCAAGAGGCTGCTCATTCACTTTCTTTCCTTTTCTCTCTCGTAGGGTCTGACTGGTAGCCCTGGTAGCCCTGGTGCCGATGGCAAGACTGGACCCCCTGTAAGTAATGCCACATATATCTTTCTTCCTTTGCAGGAGGAACTGCTGAGTTCTTTTCTCTTCTCTTCTCTAACATTGCTGGTTTATTCTTCCTCTTACAGGGCCCTGCTGGTCAAGATGGTCGTGCTGGACCTGCAGGTCCACCTGGTGCAAGAGGTCAAGCTGGTGTGATGGGATTCCCCGGACCTAAAGGCGCAGCTGTAAGTGACCTTTTGCTGAAGTTTATGTTCCCTTAGATAAGAAATCAAGGGCCCCATCTCTGTTTTTTTCCCTTCAAGTGAGGGGTTTTACATAAAATGCCAAACACTCAAACAAGGTTGCAACCAAAATGGCAGCCTTTCCAGATATCGTAACAGCTTCAAGTGGCTGCCTCCAGGATTTCTTGAAAAATGTTATTAGCATCCTGTAATTTCTTGAAATAATGGCTACTGTTGTAACTGTAATTGTCTTCTAGCCATTTTGAGCAACTGCCAGAGGGATCAAAATTTAGTGTACTTATAAATGTCAAATTTGTTGGTCCCATTTCCATTCTTAATTATGGCTCTGGATCTGCAGTTAATTACTATAAAGCAGAATCATGGTTTTACACACCATGGACAAGGCCAGTTTATATAACAATATCTAGAGAACTCTTTTTCCAGAATCATTTTTTTAACATTGATTGCAGAGAGTTGAAGGTTGCAATGATTTTGGTTTCAAGAACGCTGTTAGGTATTCATAGCTCTATGTACCCTTGTTCATATCTTCAGGGAGTTTTTGGAGAGGATCTGCAAAATCACCAGAATAGTTGACCTGTGTTGACTTCACAACTTCATAAATAGTTGCTTATCCTCCCCTAACTCATATGGGTACAACAATACATATGTTGTACATGTTTGCTAATGTTACTTTGGAAGTACATCTTAACAAACCAAATATTTTCAATGCAACTGCTCCAAAGTTTCCTTATGGACTTTCAAGATTTCAGCTTTTCAATCAGTGAGCGACATCGTGAAATGCCCATAGATTTTGCATGGATGGCACTATCTGTGCCATCTGTGCTAGACATTTCCTAAACTGCTTTGCACTTGTCTGTTAGTTTGGGCACTTGTTTTTATAGATTAATAAGAAAACACATGGTTTTCCAAAATGGCAAGAAAGACTAGAGTACCTGAGGAAAGAAAGGTGGAAAATTCTTGAGATGATGTGATATGGTTCCATTCCAGATATACCAACATAGGCACTGGAAGCACAAGTTTATTACACCTTTTTTTTTTTCAGAGTTGGTATTTTGCAACACAAAACGCACTCCTTGAGCCATTAGCATTTCCCAAAATTCAGAAACATGGGCACTCCGGTCCTCCCCGGCTGAAATTTGCACATTGGCTGAAATTTGCACATTGCTTGCACATGGATCCACAGCCTCAATTTGCACTAATGAAGATTAATACTTGGATGATGAATTGAAACTTCAGTCCTAGGAAGATCTTCGTACTTGCTTAAGGCTCATAAAGCTTGATTTTCTGAAATAATTCCTTTTTTCTCTTCTCTTAGGGTGAACCTGGCAAACCTGGCGAGAGAGGTGCTCCTGGAGCTGTTGGTGCTGTTGTAAGTATTTTATTCCTTCTCCATCCACTTCTTCCCTATCCCATCTGGCCTAGCAGCTGCAGAGGGACTTTTAAACAAAAACTGAGATAGCCTTTGCTCCGCATTGACACTGCAAGACCCAAAGGAGTGAGTGAGGGATAGCTGTTCCTGCTCTGTCCACTGCAGTACAGTATGGATTGGACAGCAAATGTTTGCCAGATGTTGCACAGACCACAGTAGTAGTCAGGCCGATCTTTCCTTGAAGTGACTGCCATGTGTATAATGGAGAAAATAGCAAGCAGGGAATATGGTGAATGTGTAACAGGGAAATCCCATACGCTGATGAAATGACAATGAAAGAGTAAGCAAGGGAAGGGTCATATGAAGGTACAACAACAAAAGACAAATGCGATGAGCTTGTATGGAGAAAAATCACAGCAAGAGTTAGTGGATAAGTACCATGCATGACACAGTCATACAGAGAGTAACCAAAAAGCAGTCAAGGAATTTAAAAAACAGATGAGTGGAATATATGACAAGCACAAGAAAGATGAATCCACCTGGAATCCTGTCAATAAATAGAGATTTCTTCCAAGTGTTCTTGTCTCTGATTCTTCTAACCTTCCCCCCACTTCTTCCCTCCAGGGTGCTCCTGGTAAAGATGGTGAAACTGGTGCCCAGGGACCCCCTGGCCCAACTGTAAGTTATTTTTCAATCAAACTTTCTTTATCACTGATAGCTACTGCAGGATAATCCTTATTCAGTTCTGCCTTTCCATGACTCTTCTCCCTTTGTTTCCCATCACAGGGTCCTACTGGAGAAAGAGGTGAACAAGGTCCAGCTGGAGCTCCTGGATTCCAGGTGAGAAGTTTTATATAAAAAGAAGCACAGTCAGAACTGTGTATTCTGTGTCTCAACAAAGGTCCAGATTTGGAAACTGGAAATGCATTCAGGGATAGCTGTAAATAGTGCAGAGAAATTTATGTTTACATATACTTGTTCTATTTTGCATGATTTCTTCCTTTCGCCAAGTTTTAAGATAACTTGGGTTTTTTTTTCTTTTTTGCATTTTTTTGGTGAGGAGCTGCAAAAAGTAGAATCATAGAATCATAGAAATGTAGAGGTGGAAGAGACCACACGGGCCATCCAGTCCAACCCCCTGCCATGCAGGAACACCCTCAGAAGAAAAAGGCTAGTAGAGAGACATTCTTTTTCTCAAACGACGAAGACTAGGAATGGCCTTTAAAATATAAAAAATCAAAGAAGGCTGGAAAATCTAAGGATTCTGCACTCATGACACTAGGCATCACACTTTGTGGCGATGCAGGAAGCTTAAGGATCACAAAACCACAGATACATCTTTTTCATGACAAGCAATAATTAATTCCTTTCATCTTTCAGTCCTGTGAATTCTAACTCTTTTTGCATCTCTGGTTTCCTTTTGCAGGGTCTCCCCGGTCCCGCTGGTGCTCCTGGTGAAGCTGGAAAGCCTGGTGAACAGGTAAATAATGCAGCCATTTGTGTAGAAGTGTGAAAAATAGATGGTCGGGCCTCCATACTGCTGCCAGTCAGATCTCTGCACCCTGACTGCATAGAAAAACCGTGCTTCCTCCACATATAGTGCCTCCGTTTTCTGAGTAGCCTGATTTAGCATTTGTGTAGAAAGTACAAGGAATCCATGCCAAAAGTCTTAAAGACATCCTATGGAGGCATAGGAAATCACTTCTCTCTCCCATTTGCTTCTCCTCCTGTGTTATTTGCAACTTCCAGACATAACGAGCACAGCTTCCTCCTCCAGCTATTCATGAAATGAGGAATTAAGAGAATTTCAGCAGCAGCAGTTTTCCAGAGTCTTTCAGAATCATGCCTTCCCATGATAAGCTTAGGAATTCTTTGCTTAGGTGATCTTCATTTTAGACATCTTCATCCCATCCATGCTCGCTTATAGTACTTGTCCTGATTTTATCCCCTCTTCTTGCATTTGCATGAAGAGGGGATAGGGCATGAGTTAGTAACTATGCAGGTGTGGGAAAGTCCACATCACCTTTCCTTTTGCCAGGGAGATCTGACTTCCTGTGTGATGCCAAACCAGGAGAACCATGATTACGGTTGCAAAGGTTTCCTGCATTGTTTGCATCACTGAGGTTACAGGATTACCAATCAGTTTGACAACTCCCAGAGCCATCTACAGTGTGGTCTTCTAGCTCATCTCTCAGGCCTCAGTACTGACAAGAATCCCATTCTGTAGGAAATGTTCCTATGCCACCACCTACATTTTCTTCTCTGACAAGTTATGTCATAGTGAATCAGACTATCATGGAACTAGGTGGTGGTTTCTCCTTCATTAGAGATTTTAAAGTAGAGGTTGGTCACCTATCAGGGTGCTGTAGTAGTGGATCTCCCACATTCACAGGTCCACTCAAATTCCTTCCTACTTTATGATTCCATGATGTTTACAAGAGATACATTAGGTCATCCAGACAAAAACTGAAATTGCCAAATCCTAATTTCAGAAATTTTAAACAATGTAGATAAATTTGAAACCCACCCTTCCACTTCTGGGTGGCATTGAGACATCCAGAAAAGAGTGAATACATGAGGACCTGCCCCTCTGGAGATCCTATTACAGGTCTAGTGAATCTTTCATTGTGGCAGCTGACACACATTGGTAATTCATAGGACTTTTCAGTGCCCAAAACTGTGATTCTTTCTCTTATTTGGAGGCTGAAATTCACCTTTAAAGAGTAGGCTTAATAATAATGCAGTCTCCAGATTCTGGGAGTCTACAAATCCTATCATCCATAGCCAGCATAGCCAATTGTGAGAAATTGGTGCAGTCCAACAACACCTCTTTTAGAAAGTCCATGTTGGGTTTCCACCCAGAAAACTTGTTCATATGAAATGTTAGAGAAGCCATCAATTGCAGTTGTGATATATACTGGTCAAGCCTTTCCCATAAATAGTGAAATATTTTGAAATCTGCACTCCATTGTGTCCTCCTCTTTCCTGTGCACTTACTTTTACCCTACTTATTTTAACCACATTGATCAAATCTGACCTTCTCAAACTTGACCCCATCATTCTAATGTCTCTTGGAACTGCACCAGTGGAAAGGATGTAAAGTCCATTTGATCCTACACTGAGTCATAAGACAGAAGAACCTACTCGTTTATTACTCTCCAACAGCCTCATCTCAGATTGAGTTTTGTACCCAGATGATAGAGACTTTAACAAATGCTAATTTTTGTTGTTGTTGTTCTCTTGACAGGGTCCCCCTGGTGATGTTGGTGCTCCCGGTCCTTCTGGTGCAAGAGTAAGTAAAGAGCTTCTCCTCACGTCATTGGTCTTCATTAGTTTTTTTTTTTCCATCCTTCCACTGCTACTTCTGCTGATCTCTGAGTTATAACCAGCGTTCTTCTTTCCCTTTAGGGTGAGAGAGGTTTCCCTGGTGAACGTGGTGTCCAAGGTCCTGCTGGTCCTCCTGGCCCCCGTGGGGCTAATGGTGCTCCTGGTAATGATGGTGCTAAGGTAAGGGATGGGGGAAAGCTGTGATGAGATTGGTGAGGGATGGGATTTTGAAAGAAATATGGAAACCCAGCATAAATTTAGAATGGCCCCCACTGTTGTTGCTGTTACATGCTTTCTAGTCAGTGAAGACTTATGGTGAACCTAACATAGGCTTTTCTTGACAAGATTTGTTGAGAGGAAGTTTGCCATTACCTTGGCCAAGTACGGGACCTATCCAAGGTCACCCAGTGGGTTCTCATGGCTGGGGGGGATATGAACACTGGTCTCTATGAATCCTCCTAATCCAACATTCATATTATGATACCACACTGGTTTTCGTGGGCCTCATCTAGACTTGTATCTGCTTCAGTGTTTCTTCTGCTAATACATGGTGCCGAAATTTTGTATGATATATGTCATAAAGAAATGCTTCAGATCCTTGGGCTTAACTTTTCAGGCAAAAAGACATCCATTAAATTACACATAAACCCATGTTTGGGGGATAGGGAAAACATTCATCCCATCTTTCCTTAGATTGCATTTCACATATCCTGTCTTGTCAGCTCTGATTCCGCAGTGCTCACCAGTTTAACATTTAATGGGAGCACCTACAGTATTTGGAATCCTCTTATCAGCTTGTGTGAGTCAATTACAGTATGCCTCCATCCACAGACATACACAGAAACAATGATTTCCAGGGTTAAAGAAAGAAACAACTACTTTTATGGTCACAATACATCTTCCCTTTGTTCCTAACATAAAGATTATAATCTGACTCTTACTAGTACTCCCACCTAAAGTAGATCCATCGGATCAATGAGAATTAATAATTGTTGATTCACCATTCAACTACAGAGCCATTGTTTTTTGTTCAGGTTAGGACCAGCAATAGAATTCAGGTGTGAGTATCGGAGAAGCTAAAGATTATCTGACAAACAGGTGTATTTGAACAAATGTGTGAGAATATGAATTCAAAAGGGATCAGATGGCTCTTATTTTAGATATGATGTCTTAACTTTTTTTCACTGACCAATAACCACTTCTGTGTTCTTAATTCTGCTTTTCTAGGGTGATGCTGGTGCTCCTGGTGCTCCCGGAAACCAAGGTCCTCCTGGCCTCCAGGGTATGCCTGGTGAACGTGGTGCTGCTGGCCTGCCTGGTCCCAAGGGTGACAGAGTAAGTATTTGGTCCTTGAACGAATGCTATCAAAATGGCAGTCACCATCTTACTCAGCCTATAAAGATGGAGAACAAGAAAAAAAATGGAGCAGTAGGAAGAAAGCTCTGCATTCAACAAATGGTTTCCCACTAATTCCCTTCCAACCTCTTCATTTCCCCACTCCCTAGCACAGTCTAGATCCCTTTCACTAAAAGGGGCACAGAGGTAATCTCAGCGTAGATACTCATTCCCTGTCCCCCTCCTCCTCCCCAGTTCATACTCTGAATCAGGTAAGGCAATTGAGGGCTATTGGTAGATGGGATGAGAGAGAGAAGGGAAAGGAAGAAAGGGGAATTTCAAAATGAGATATGAGGTGATTAGGTAAAAGGAAAATATAAATATCCACCAGTTATTGACAGCCAAGCTGGGGGGAATTTTTCTTTTTAGACAACAAATCCCTCAATTGGCATGATCAGTGGTCGTACTGGTTTAGGGATTCTAGGAGCTTCAGTTCGAACAGTGACTTTTCCAAACTTATTGATGATGATGCTTACTAATGATGCTTACTAACGATGGTAAATGCAAACCACTCATGGCAGTCCATTTGCCCAGAGACCTTTGTTTCCAGTTGGTGCTGGAGTAAAAAAACAAACAAACAAAACACCAAACCTGCCATGAAAGCTTCTAGGAGCTCTGGGTCTTCTCTGCCCATTGACTAGGGGGTCACATGTAGCCACAAGCTGGTGTAGAATAAAAGCTTCCAGCAGCTATTCTTTGTCCAAAATCCATTATTATTCAGATTTGTCTCTCCATGTAACCATCCCTTTTTTCTCCCGTGCCCCAGTCATCTCATTTCTGCTTGAGAGCACACCAGTCAGTCGGATGGGAAGCTAGGTAGAGAACTAGCATACCTGAAAATCCCTCATACAGAGTCATAGAAATATTGAGATCTGCCTTACGCAGAATCACACTATTGCTCCATCTAGACAATTAGTGTGCATTCTGATAGCAGTGGCTTTCCGTTTATTTTCATGCAAGATTCTTTCCTAGAACTACCTGGAGATCCCTGGGGGTCTCTGATCCTACAACTAATCAAGCTTGATCTTAGCTTTCAAAACCAACTGAAACCAGAGCAGGGTAGTACAGGCATTACTGGTCTATCTACTGTATTTGTACTGTCTACATTGCAGTGTGAAACCTATGCTGGACTAGAACTCCCAACATTCTTCACTATTGACCAAGCCCAAGTCCTTCCCATCCTTAGGCTACATTCATTGATAACGGCTGTACACCATCTGAGGCTGATGCTTTTCCCAGACTGCCATCTGGGATCCCTTTTAAGCAGAGATGCCAGAGATTAAACTGAGGACCTTGACAGATGCAAAGCCTGTGATCTATTAAGCTAAGCTCCCCATCATGCCTCTCAGCATTATCATTCAAGAAAGTTTCTGGCATAAAGACAAGGAGGAATTCAACCATCATCTAAATTCAGTTGACTCCCAAGTAGAAACCTTCCCTTCCTGTTTGGGTTATGTGTGTCCTTCCATTATTTAAATCCAGAAGATTAATTTACCGACTACTGAATTCCCCTCAAGACTTCAAATGTGAATCAGAGTCTTTCCTCCCACTGTTTGATGAGGTCTCTTTTTTTAAGTGCTTCATGGTTTGCTCTGTCTTCCTTCCTCCCTAGGGTGACCCAGGTCCCAAAGGTCTTGATGGCGCTCCTGGCAAGGATGGACTTAGAGGATTGACTGGACCCATTGGCCCACCTGGCCCATCTGGTGCTCCTGGTGACAAGGCAAGTGTTCTGCTGACTTTTCATGTCTTCCTTCCAGCCTAGTAGTATACAGTTGGCATATTCCAAGGAGGGTGTTTAATCTGTACATCTCCTGGCAGTTAAATGGATGTGTGCATGAGCTGGGAACTGTTTGACTTTGTTGTCATTGCTCTTCCAAGTTTGGTGAAGGCTTCCGTAGAGAAACAGGTAATTGCCACTGGCAACAGCAAACATCTTCCTGAATCTTCTCCCCAGTGGGTTTTCTGATTAGGTGAGATTGGACTGGACCAATCTCTTCGTTCTCAGACCCTGCAGTATCCTGACTTCTCAGATTTTCAGAACTGGCAGTCATTTGGGCAGCCTCATCTCCCAAATAATTACAGAGCATAAGAATTTAAGCACCTTGTACTCTTAATAGGTTCTGACCAGTCTAGACCATGATTATTTGCTGGGCTTGTCTCTAGATTCCTCTCCCAGGCCCTGTGAAGGGAACTGGACTTAGGAGGAAACTTGGCAGTAGAAGGAAGAGTAGACCAGGCAGAAGTGGGGAGATTAGTTTGACACCCACAAACTGTAGTCTAGACTAGCACCATGGCCCAGAAGTTCTTCTGCCCTCCACCGGTAGAATGTGAAGTTCTTCTCAGTCACGTCCACAAAGACGAGGCCGGATGTTAAAGAATCCATTTAAAAAAGAAAATCAGAATCAAACCAGCAGCTGGCAACTAGATTCACTAGTGGGCCAGTATAGAGTAGGACACAAAGCTCAGAGGTATAGACTTGCCAATATCACAGTGTCCACTTGAAACAGGCAGGATGCTTATGTCTGGCTGATTGAAACTAAAAGTTCCAGTCCTACTGGAGCTTTAACTGGGACTGCTAGCCTTGCATGTGGAAACAGAACTGCAGGAAACATGTGGGCAATAAAAACAAATGAGCATAAAAGGTTTCTTTTTGTCACTAGAAGGGCACAGACAACAGTGATGGGCCAAAGCCCAGGTTGCCTCAAAGGCAACCAGTTGCCAATTGTTCCGTTAACATCTTCAGTTTAATGTACCGTGTAACATCTGATCCTGAGGACTGCTGTTGGGTCCTTAAAAATTTGCCAGACTTAAAGAAAGGGTTCCAGAGGCCAATGGAATAGCTGGATTTCACTGAAATAACAGCAACATTTGAGGATTTTTTGTTTCGGTCCATCTTGAAAAAGAAACTGACATGATTCATTACTCTTAGATTAATATGCAAACCAGCTATCCTTCAGATTTCACACCTCTCCAATTTTGCAGTGCAGTTCTTAGCTCCAAAAACCACCAATATGCATCTCTAAAATGTCTTGGGTTTTTTAGGATAAAATACAGCTAGAATTGCAGATTTTGAGTGAAAATGTGCCAAAAATATGTGTTTAAGTAATATCTCCTATTATAATAATACATATTAATTCAAAAATGGAATGGAGAGGATTCCTGATCACATGCAAAATTGACATGTACTAGAAACAGACTGAACCATCCATTCCTTTGAATGCTGCATAGCCAAGATTCCAATCTCATCCTCTCCAAAGTTACAGGACTTCCCCCTCTGTGTGCTTTACAGCCATTCCTTAATTTCACCCTCATCAGCTGAGTTCTTTTGTACCCCGGTCAAAAATATGTGGAAATTTTGTGATTCTCTCCAATAGATCTCTGGGAAAGTTTCCATGTATTAAAATTCACATGTTGAATTCAGTCATCCATGTGATTCAGTCAATAAATTAGGAAAAAAAGGGAGTCTCTTCATTCCCTGCCAATTTTATCAAAGCAGCCAAGGGACGCAGATACATAAGCAGCTTTTTAAGAAAAAAAATCCTCTTCACACAACACATAATTAACCTGTAGGAAGCTGCTGATTGGATTCTTCCCATGTTTAAATGCTTTTACCTTGCTCTGCAGAATAGCTTGTGATTCCTTCTGATTTTTTGGAGCTTAATGTTGCCATTTTCCCCCTTTTTTTTTGCTTAGGGTGAAGCTGGTCCTCCCGGCCCTGCTGGTCCTACTGGTGCTCGTGGTGCTCCTGTAAGTATTCCCTCTTGGGTCACTTCCTCATTCCAATCCTTCTTTCCTTCCTCCCTTCTTTCCCTCCGTCTCATTTTTCTCCTTCTTTTCCCCTTTCATCTTTTATTTCTCGATTTCATCCTTCCTTTTCTCTTTTCCTTCCTTCCTCCCTCCCATCAATAAACTTGTATCTCTCTCTCTCTTTTTCCTTCCCAGGGAGATCGTGGTGAACCTGGCCCTGCTGGACCTGCTGGATTTGCTGGCCCCCCTGTGAGTATGATAGCAAACTTTCATTTCTCACTGACCCATCAGGGTCCATGAGTGTCCCATCCCTGGGGCAAGATAGAGGGTAAACAACCCATCTCTTTTGCTGTGGAATGAAAGTAATACAGTGAACAGGCAAGGCTGGATACCTGAGAAACAGTAAGGGATTATTGCTCAAGTGACCTCTGGAAAGGGAAAATAAAATACTCCAAGTTACTGAAATTGTTCAGTTAAATAAAACAAACAAAATTTCCTATCTGGGACATATTCTAGTTCATTCTTATGGTGATCAGGGTGGCATGAATTAAGGCCTTTTTCAGTATTCTGAAGCTTCTCTCATTGATGCTCAGAACATCAGGGATCCAGACAGCAAGCCACCTAGTTGAATTCATTGTGGGAGTATTTTTTTAGGACCAAGCAAACTGCAACCTGGGTTTCATCTTAGAAACTCATGGTTCCTTCACAACTGGTTCAAGTTACTTGTGGGTCTATTAAGGACTTGATAAGTCTCACCTTGTTTGTCCTCCTAACAAGCCTTTGAGGTTGGCTAACCTAAGAAACTGCTGAGGATTGGCCCCAAGGCAACCCAATGAGCAAATACTTGAGAAGTGCCAATTTGGACCAGCATCTTCCACATCAAAACCATTGTCCACTGAACCATAAAGTCAGACTCCCCCCCCCCGTTGCCCTCCAAGTATATTGAATCATGCCTCCTATCATCCCTAGTCAGCATAGCCTGTGGCTGGAAATGGTAAAAGTATAGTCCAATACTTCTGGAGGACAAAAGATTGAGGGGAAAGTAGTTGGTGAAGTAAATCTGGAATGGACTCTCTCAAACCTGACCACACCCACTCATCTTCTTCAGGTTGAGCAAACTAGCCTCTGATTCCACTTCTTGTTTAATTCCATCTCAGAGGAATGAACATAGGACTGGAAATGAGAGCAGACTATTAGAGATCATATCCTGCACTTCCTTGGGTTTAAGGAGATGGTTGAGTGAGAAAGACTTGGATGATGCAGAAAAAAATGCATACCAGATCAAGCTGCATTGAACTTTCCATCTCTTTCCGTCTGGTGTTCATCATCTCATACTGATTTTGCCTCAATAGGGTGCTGATGGACAACCTGGTGCTAAAGGTGAACCTGGTGATGCTGGTGCTAAAGGTGATGCTGGTCCTCCCGGCCCTGCTGGAGCCACTGGACCTCCCGGCCCTGCTGTAAGCAATTCTTCACTGCCCCTCATCTCTCCTGTAAAACTTCCACTTTCTTTTGTTTAACTCCAGCTTTCTTTGCTTTAATGCTAACTTCTTTTTACCTATTGCAGGGTCCCATTGGTGCTCCTGGACCCAAAGGTGCTCGTGGAAGCGCTGGACCCCCTGTAAGTAGTCTCTTCTGTATGATCAAGTGGGGGGGGAAGTAACAGTTAAAGTCCTGACATACATTCAGATCACTATTCACACTGGTCAACACAGTGTTTTTGTATCCCAAGAAAAATTGCCCCATTTCATCCAAGTGCATTTAAGAACAGACTGTGGGTGGAGAAATTAATGGAACTCTCAGCATCAGCAATGTGCTAAATGAAGAAACCACAGAAGAGAAGCAACTTGAGCCCAGAAAGATAACTGTCTATATTAGAATGAATGAATGAATGAATGAATGAATGAATGAATGAGTGAGTGAGTGAGTGAAACAATACTTGCCCAAAATAGTCATGCTGTGTCAAAAAGAGTGGCTACTTCAAAGTGAGGAAAAAAATTGCACATGCTCAAAGACACTCACTAGCCAATCTGATCCTATCGGATACATGACAGGGAAACAATCACATTCCAGAGCTTGCTCCTAGCAAGTTCTATCTGAAACTGAGCACTAGCTGATTGCAAATAACCTAGTACAGGTATAACAAGCTAGATGGTACATGTATGAGGCTCCCCAGTTGGCAAGACAGATTTTTCTCCAGTATTTCAGAATCTCCATACAGAATAGAAACAGAAGTGTTTCCTGGGAGAAGGGCTGCAAAATCATCTTTTCCAGGGAAGGAGACTAGGCAGTGCAAAGAAGTTCCTGAACTAAAACCAGGCCCAAGTACAGATTTTTACATTGATCCCATTGGGTAGAAAATCACCACTGCACACAAACAGTTGCCTTTTACTGAAATGAGTAATTAAAAATGAATCTTCCACCATTCCTTCTACAGGGTGCTACTGGATTCCCCGGAGCTGCTGGAAGAGTTGGACCCCCTGGCCCATCTGTAAGTATTCTCCTGTACATACACTGCTTGGAATCTTTGGCAATAATCTGGAAAGCCACTACATGACTCTAGATGGCTGGTGGGATGGGATGCTTAAGCAAAAGTTCCCAAGAGATCCCACAAGAACATATGTTGCTTACTCAACAGAGAGAAAAAGCAGTGGGGACCATAAAAAGGAAATACTGCTGCAGCCATTCAGACCTCAGTATATATATATTAGAATGTATCTAGACTAAGATAGTTGCACACGAACCCCAAGAAAACCAAGTTACTTGGGACGAGTTACTCATGACATACACTTATTGATTTCAATGGGAACTAAACACAATTAACTTAATCTACAGCCAAACTAATCTTTTTAGTCTGTATTGGAAGCTTAAAAAAGCATTCACAAATTTCACAAATTTAGTAAATAGAAACTGGCTATCTGTGTTTTCAGAGTTTGGCCAAAAACAACAAAACTTCAAGACCTTTGATAGGTTATGGCATACAATTTGAAACATTTAGGGCAGAATGTATATAGTGCCATTAAAGCCTGAGTTTGTCTGTGTTATTTCAACCTTCATTCTGAATTAACAGTATTCTAGAATTTATCTATTTCACTTTAAATTCATACATGAAAGTGACAGAATGGGTAGGAAAAGTATTAATCTGGACTTATTTATATTACCAACTTCATGACCATTCCTTTTAACTATGGAATTCAAGAAATCATAGCTAAGAGAAAATTTTTGCACCTGCGTCAAATTACAATTGCTAGGACTCATTCAGATAGACAATGAGAGCTGAAAACATCTCACTGGCTAGTATTCTACACATTTCATTTAGATTATTTCAGTGTATTCCGTTCAAAAGTACCCCTGAAAGATGAATCTGATTCAAAATCCAGTGGTCCAGCTTTCGACTGAAAATATAATCCAGGTATATGTAGCTCCGTCCCAGAATGATTAGTCAGACCTTAAACATCACAAACCATCCAGGCATCCTTCCCCAAAGAAGCATTGTTGGAACATCAATTCTGCATCTTGTCTGCAGTTGTAAGAGTCCTTGATTGGACTGCTCTCCTCCTTTCCCCAAAGGGTAACATCGGTCTTCCCGGCCCACCAGGCCCAAGTGGCAAGGAAGGTGCCAAAGGACCTCGTGGTGAGACTGGACCTGCTGGCCGCCCCGGTGAAGTTGGACCTGCTGGCCCACCTGGACCTCCTGGCGAGAAGGGATCTCCTGGTAGTGATGGACCTGCTGTAAGTAAATGTCACCTCCAACAATTCACTACTCTTTATAGTGTAGTTTGATCAAAACTGGGCATCTCCTCTTTGTGGAACTTCCTTGTCACAATTAATGGAAGCTGCCTGGAAGCAACCCAAAATTAAGTACTAATACTTTCTCAGACTTGAAATTTCTTTTCAAATAACTGGCTTCACTACAGAGATGATTCCCAGCTTGCTCTGGATCCCACTCATACCAACCTCCTCTTTACTGCCAAGGTCTAGCCCCTCACAACCATCCATTCAATGGGATAGCATACTGTAGCTGAGCATGAAACCAGTCTCTTCAACCAGAGCAATCCTCTGTTACTCTCTCACTGAAATCTCCTTTCTCTCCCTCCTACAGGGTGCACCTGGTACTCCTGGCCCACAAGGTATTGCTGGACAACGTGGTGTAGTTGGTCTTCCTGGACAAAGAGGCGAGAGAGGTTTCCCTGGTCTTCCTGGACCATCTGTGAGTATTTTCCTTTGGTATTTCTATCTGACTTCTCGGGAGTTTGCTCAAGTTAGTTTCATCCTGAACACTGCATGGAGGAACAAAGAGGATAGGCAAGCAGAGAGATTTCTTTGGGAAGGCAGTAGGAGGCAAGGAGGAGATTGGTTAATTATTTTGAGCTGGACTTGAGGCTATAAGCAAAACAGGTTTTCAGAATCCAACTAGGTTGGTCTTCAGAGTCCAGTGATCCAATATGAACTCTATACTTAGAGCAACAGGCTCGAAGAACACGGAAATATGACAACAGGAGAAAACATGAAGCTCTTGTTCAGGTTTTATATTGCATTTCTGTGAAAGTCTGTAGTAATATCAATGGTGTGCTTCCAAAAATGAAGGGTTCAATTTGCAGCTGAAGCCTTAGAATGAAACTTTTTCCAATCCAGTGCCACTCTTTTATTTCTATTCATGCTTGTAATGCAAAATAATAATGGATTTTGTTAAGAAAGAGGACATTAAGAAAGAGTCATTTCCTGACCAAAGCACCAGGGAGTGAAGACTAAGTCCCAGAATTCAGTTCTGTCTTTCCTTTCCCTTTAATATATGGGAAACCCTGAAAAGACAAGACTAGTTTAAGATTCATATGTAAGTTCTGTAAACTGTCAAAAACTCAAAACATTTGTCATCTCCAGAGAAGACTGTTTGTTCATATTAAAATACAAGCCTAAAGGCAGGATGTTCTCTAAGATGTGGTAGCATTTATCCGCTCTGAGCAATTCTGTTCGGGCCTTCAAAACAGATTTGACAGATGTTCTGTGTTTTAAGGGCCTGTCCTTGTTTGGGAACCCAACAGTTTCTTAGAAACAGAAGCTCACAGATTCCTGGAATTGTGTTTCAAAGAATTATTCATATAGTTCCATACACTGGAGAACTGCACAGCTGTATGAACTATCACTGAAATTAATTCTTTCTGGGAGAAAAGTCCTTAAGCTGTTTCTCCTATCTCAAATTTATCTGCAAAATCTTGTATATCTATCTTTAGGATTTGCTTTACAGCTGTTCCTATTATAGATGTGACTAGATTTATGGACTGGGAAAGGAAAACACTGAACAGCAAGATAAGATTTAGAGGGTTTTTTTAAAAAAAATAGAAGTATTATCTAAAAATCAGTTTTCAACTGATCAATCTACTTTGGTGTTTTCCCATGTTCTGGGCACATAAACATCATTCAAACTCTGCCTAGATTGGGCCCCTTCTTACTTTGTGTTCAATACTAATTAACAAAGCCCATACGTGCCATGTATGCATGTAATTTCTTATCTCTCTCTCTCTCTTTCTTCACATTCTCAACCACTGTTTTGATATCCACAGGGTGAGCCTGGCAAACAAGGCCCATCTGGACCTGCTGGTGAACGTGGACCTCCCGGCCCAATGGGACCCCCTGGATTGGCTGGACCTCCTGGTGAAGCTGGACGTGAGGTAAGTCTTTATATACCCATAGGAGCACTATGCTCTTCAGTCTGCTCCCTTGTCTCTCTTTTCTGTGGAGCCTCAACTCCATAAGAATCTGTTACCTAGTGATTTGTATTTAAAAAACAGTCCAAACTGTGCAATTTGGAGTAGGGCTCTAGCTGACTGGTAGAATTTATTTGCAGCATGCAGAGTATCCTTTCTTCCATCCTTACCATTTTCAGTTAAAAGAATCATAAATGGCACCACCACAGACGTCCTCTGTTAGAAACCTGAAAAGTTGAAGCTAGAGTTGAGAGTATTGGGCCTAGCAGACTAATGGCAGTTTCATGAAAGGATGACTGATCCCCTGGATCCATGGTTCATTTGCAGAAAGTTACCAGGTTCAATCCTGGCCCTATACTTTGCAAAAGAACTGAGAAACGATCCTGCCTGAGATGCTGGAGGGATGATGCCCCCATGAAGTAGACAGAAGTGAGACAGAAAGGCAGCTTTATATATTCATAAATCCTAATGAAATAACCTTATTCAATGAGGTTACTTATTCCTTATTCTCCGACCTTATTCAAAATAAATGATAAATGAATAATATACTTGAACTGGAGAGTCTGGAAGTTTTGGCTCAGTGTAGCAGTGTAGATCACCCACTGTTATTCAGAAAATCTTTTTAGTTGTGAACTTCCATCATCTTGCTATTTTTCTCAGTTCCTTTGTCTTCCTCTCTCCTTGGTCTATAGGGTGCTCCTGGTGCAGAGGGTGCTCCTGGACGTGATGGTGCTGCTGGTCCTAAGGTGAGGTACATTTGTAATGCCTAGGAGCATGCATGCAGTGAATGCTGGGTTGCGGATGGGCAGTGTTGCAAGGCAGGCATATCAGGGTAACTTCATAATGGTAGGCTGAACTTTACACTGATTCTGAACTTTGTTCTTCTCCCCTTTGCTTTCCCAAATAGGGTGATCGTGGTGAGACTGGCCCAGCTGGTCCTCCTGGCGCTCCTGGTGCTCCCGGTGCCCCTGGCCCCATTGGCCCTGCTGGCAAGAATGGAGACCGTGGTGAGACTGTAAGTGGCACTTTCTTTTATGCTCCTGTAACATTAAACCTCGGATGAGAAGCCGTTTTCAGAATTCTAAAACTGTTCGTTGATCCAAATTTCTCTATGATACACACGCAAGAATGACTTATGCTGGGTAAATTAATATGAAACAACTGCTGGTCACCCAAGCTTCCATGTTCATGCTCAATAAGAAAGCAAAAAGATGAAAATCTTTGCAATGAGGTGGGAAATCCCCATATCTACAGCCATCACACTCTGCTTTGGTGTATCACAATTGCCAAAGGCACATAATATAAAATCTTACGGTGTGGCCTAATTAATTCAGAATATATGTGACTTCTATGCTCATATTTACTAGAGGGATGTCCTTCCATTTTGTTTTAATTAATATGGAATGACATCCATCCATGACTCCACATTCATTAGATTAAAATCATTAGTTCCACCATATGACAGTGCTATAAAAGCTAGAAGAAAGCATCACGTTTACTTTATTACAATTCTGCCGGAAGATTAAATGGTTTACCCATTTGTGATCTTCATTGTGATTCTACTTTCCAAGCAAAGATAGCAGAACCCAAGAGTCTTTTCTTTTGTTTGACTCTCACTGAACACTGCAAGATCTTACTATAGATTTGGAAATATATAATTCCATATTTATGATTAGTTCTTCCTTTTTCTCATAGAACTGCAAGCAAGATGCATGGTAGCAGGGAAGACAATCTCCTAGATATTCCCCGGACATTATATTACAGATTACATTCTCTCTGTACCCATTTAAACTGGAATTTTGCCCATATCTTCTAAGCATCAGAATATAATGTTCTGAACCACAGACATACTGTTCTTGATGATAAAACTTAATTGCTATTGATCAAATACCCAGATGTCTGTTTAGGTTCATAGTTACATTAGCAGAAGAGAAATCAAGGGTGGTACTTCATCATAAAAACTGCTTTACTCCTCGTAGAGTAAAACAGATGATCTGTGGCCACAGAGGAAATAATCCCTTCTAAAAGTTGAATTCCTAAAGAAACTGTCCACATGACCAATTCCAAGTGAAGATTCTTAACTAACAATATATACATTTCTTCCTTCTCTTCCCCTTTAGGGTCCTGCTGGTCCCGCTGGTCCCGCTGGTCCTGCTGGTGCTCGTGGTCCTGCTGTAAGTTTGAGTTTAGGATGTTCTTTTTTCTTATTTTAAGGAGAAATTTGCAAGAATTATATACTGTTCAATATTGCTCTGATATTAGAGCAGTTAGAGCATTCAAAATGGCTGCTACTGCATGATGGCTGGCCAGATATACTCAGACTTTTTATTGTCCACAGATTTGTCCATTTTGAAGACAACTGAACATAAAAACCTTTTAATGTCTTGAGTACAGTCCCATAGCTATACAAAATGGTCCCTTAGTGATTTTTATTTTTCATCTGTGAAAGTTTTTCCTGCTGACTTTTTCATTCTTCCCGTTCATTTCCAGGGCCCACAAGGTCCTCGTGGTGACAAGGGTGAGACTGGTGAACAAGGTGACAGAGGCATGAAGGGTCACAGAGGATTTTCTGGTCTTCAGGGTCCCCCTGGTCCCCCTGTGAGTATTGATGTACCCTGCCTTCTGGACATAGAGCTGTCCCAACTGTTGCAGGCCCATCTGTCCATATAGAGTAGGCACCTGAGTGAGGTGACTGATCTCTTGTGTGTGACTCTCTTTGTTTGTTTTAAATATGGGAGAGGATGAGTCTCCCACTCAACCCTATTACAGTACAGACATTTTGCAAGACAATGTCAATCCTGCATTTTTAAAAAAAATGGTAAAAAAATTGGTTCTGGCTCCTTGAGCAATTTACAGAACAGTTGTCCTCACAAAGTAAATAGAAATACTAAATGACCTCACATAGATTTGACTTCTCTATAACTATGATTTAGGGCCTGAATACCCTAAAGAAACAAGATCTTGTCTGATCTTGGAAGCTAAGCCAAGTCAGCCCTGTTTAGTATTTGGATGGGAAACTGTCAAGAGACAGCAGGTGCTGTAGGCTATATTTCAGAGGAAGGAACTGGCAAGACCACCTCTGAGTATTCCTTACCTATGAAATTCATGGGGCCACCTTAAGTCAATAGGTAATTCAAAAGCACATATACACATAAACACATGCCTATCATTTAAGAGAGACTTATCACACTGACCTAGAGTCAATGTCAATGAATTTCAGTGGGACTTACTTCTGGACAAACATATATAGGCTTGCACTGTCAGATGTTTCTTTTTAAAAAAAGATTTAGACAAGTTTGTGGGGGACAGTCCTTTCAACAGCAAAGACAACTGAATGGAGACTTCATGCTCAAAAGCAACATGGCTCTGAGTACAATTAAATGGAGAGGGTTGTGTATGTATCTGTCTTCTGAGGCCACTAGGAGTATGTCTGAGACCTTCCTTTGTATTTAATTGTTACTGCATTTTCTGATCAATAAACAAAGCAGGATTGGGCTCATCTTTCTGATGAAGTAGCAGCAATATTTGTAAAATGCAGACATTAGATTGCTATGATGTCCTCACTGTCCCATGATAGCAATGCACATTCAAAATACTTTTTCAAGTAGGCCACATAGTAGTGGAAAAGATTTCTGACACTGGGCAACTTTGTCTAGATCTCCAAAAACTTCAACTATTCTGTGTCTTGTACAGATAATGTTTTCTTTTCTTGCTCCCAAGGGCAAGCATTTTATCTGACATTTGTAAGATTGCCCAATACATTTCAATGCAAGTACAACTGGTTGCATGCATTTATTTCCATTCCATGTCCCTCCATCCTAAAAAGGACTAATTGCTGAACAGCAGTTTCAAATTGCTGAAGGTCTACTATCTCATGTAAAATAAGAGATATACTTGCCTACCATAGTACCAGGCCAATCGGTTGTCTCTGCCAGTAAGAGGAGCCTGTGAAGTCTTGAAGTGTGTCATTCAGAGAAACAGACATTGTCCTAAATCCTGTTCTCCTGCCTTGAGTAGATCCACTGAATCAAGTGGATTTACCTGTTTGTTGATTCACCATGCAACAATTGATTCAACATGACTGTTCTACCTAAGACTAACCAACAGGACTCTAGCCATTGTGGATGACATGCCAAGTCTGATCTGTGAGCTACATTAACACATACCTTTCCATGACTTTCATTATTATCTCACTGTCATTATTATCTCACTGTTAATAAATATGACAATACTTTCTACCCCCAGGCAATAAATTTACTTTTTCCAGGATAACTAATATCATGTTGAATTCACCATGCTTTCTCTTGTGCAGGGCTCTCCTGGTGAACAAGGTCCCTCTGGTTCTTCTGGTCCTGCTGGTCCAAGAGTAAGTAAAATAGTTTTGTACCCTTAATGGAAACCCTGTAGATGGAGCTTTGGGGGAAGTGGAAAATCATGCAGGAAGTCATCAAAGCAAGAATGAAGAGCAGCCATCTATTCACTACAGTTGTCAAGATAATGCATATTTAATTCATAACATAAATACTTGAGTAACTGAGGTTGCAGAAAATCCTTTGCAAATATGCATAGGAGAAAGCACCACTGATTCCAGTGGGATTTACTTATGAGTAAACAGTCATAGCACTGGTCTGTAAAACACAGCCTGTTCAGGTAGGGAACAAATCCACATCATATGGATTTAAGTTTGGATAGTATCCTTATAGAATAGCAAATGGTTTAATTGTGAAATGACTTGAGTAGTTTGAAAGAGAACAAGGAGATGTCTACTATGACACAGCTTGGTATATTCCCCCAACTCAGAAGTCTGGGAAGTAGTGACTGAAAGAAGAGGTTTTTGACTGCAGTGGACACTTGGCACAACAGTCCCTTGTGCTGAAACCACAACTCTCTCACAATCCTGGTATAAGAATCACTGCAAAAATCAATTTAATTTGCAGTAACACTATGTATACAACCCAGCCCTGCGGCCAAGTTGTGTATATATCATGCTGAAAATACCATAGCACTCAAGTCATTAGCTCTCAGGTAGATGTTAGATTGAGGAAGAGTCCTCAAGGAAATGAGAATTGGACCTCAATTCATCTGTGGATGATTTTTTTTCTTCATTTAAAGTCAACCTCCCATTAACAATACTTATGTTATTGTTTTTCCTGACAGGGTCCCCCTGGCTCTGCTGGTGCCCCTGGCAAAGATGGTCTAAATGGTCTCCCTGGTCCCATTGGCCCACCTGGTCCCCGTGGTCGCACTGGTGATGTTGGCCCTGCTGTACGTATAGCATCTAAATGTAGAGGTACTATAGCAGGAATGCATTGGGTAGATGAGGTCTTTGTCTCCAACTCTTCTTTTTCTTCCCCTCCTCCTCCTACAGGGTCCTCCCGGACCTCCTGGCCCACCTGGTCCCCCAGGCCCACCTAGCGGTGGCTTTGACTTCAGCTTCCTGCCCCAGCCTCCTCAGGAGAAAGCTCATGATGGTGGCCGCTACTACAGAGCTGATGATGCCAATGTGATGCGCGACCGTGACCTGGAAGTTGACACTACCCTCAAGAGCCTGTCCATGCAGATTGAGAACATCCGTAGCCCTGAAGGAACCCGTAAGAACCCAGCCCGCACTTGCCGTGACCTGAAGATGTGCCACGGAGACTGGAAGAGCGGTGAGTGCAGGAAAAACCAAACCTGAGCTGCTCAAGTCATACTCCTCTTAATACCACAAATCTTCCTTACTTCTGAACCAGTTCTGTCTTACACAGCCAGAAAAGCTTTTTCCTTTTCTCTCAACTCACCTCTCTCCTCATTGCCCATTGATCTCTCTTGAAATTTGTTTACACAATCAGTCACTGTTGTTAACTCAGGTCATGGGCCACAAATGAATTTTCCTTCACAACGGATCAGCAGCCTATCAGTAGATATCTTCTGAGCATCTTCTCATGCAGCACATTGCCTAGTATGAACTGCTTGATTTATACAGAACTATTATTATTACAAGAAGCTTCTGTCTACAGCTCCCATTTGCCTGAATCTTTACCAAAAAGTGAGCTTGCTTCCCAAGGTTGCTGCAGAGAATTAGCAATTTTGTTCATTCAGTCTTTTCACTGACACTCCCCCGCTCTGAACAGAGGGGAGACAATCAGACTACTGTCTGGAGAGTAATGGCCCAACAATTTTTTAAACAATACTTGGCATAACCACCCCTAGTACCTTGAAGTCTTTCATGGACATACATACACAGTTCTCTTCTCTCCTTGCTTAACAGCTGATGGTCTCTTATCCTTAAGGAGGCTTGGGCAGATATTCTCCTGGCCCACATTGACAACATCTGAAAATTTGTAGCATAAGAGGATCTGTGGCAGATGAAAGAGCAAAGGGGAAGAAGGGTTGGTTGGTTCCCTTTGGAAAAGCAGATTGAACTCTGTGGTCCATTTGCTTCTTCTGTGATTCATTCTCTGTCAACATACTCACTCAACTTTCCTTATCAGGCGAGTACTGGATTGACCCCAACCAAGGCTGCAACCTGGATGCCATCAAGGTCTACTGTAACATGGAGACTGGAGCAACCTGTATCTACCCAACTCAGGCTGTCATCCCTCAGAAGAACTGGTACATCAGCAAGAACCCCAAGGAGACGAAACATGTCTGGTTCGGCGAGACAATGACCGATGGCTTCCAGGTGAGACCAGTAAACAAGGGAGACAGGAAAGGCTTAGCTGGGACTGTTAAACTTGTAGTTTGAACAGGAGTTGAGCAATTATTTTAGAATCAGGTTAGATGGGATGAGTTTGATCCACTGAGGCAGCAGAAGTGCTTGGATCTTGAGGTCACTTCAAGCCATATATCCCGAATTGTCCCTAACACTAGATTGGACTGGTTGAATAGAGGTGATTTCTATGGACCAAGAAGTGTTGAGGAAAGTATTTGCTGCCTGTAGGAGGTTGGGCTTGATAAACTATGAATTCATTTCCAACTCTATGGATTCTATGATGAAAAAATGAAAGGGAAGGGTTAAAATCAAAAGAAGGCCTAGAGCAGTTTTTAGACAATAGATGCCAGAGTCTTAGTTTGTCTCACAGGGCAAAGAAGAACTAAATTGTTTTTAAAAATGCCGGTGGCATGCCAGAGTAGGCTAAGTTAGAGGAGCCACAACTGGGAAAGGCAGTGAGCTTTTCTCAGGAGAGGTTGAAGATCCACTCATTGCCCCATCTTTTTCTACATCACTGATGCCAGACTGGATTTCTGGCTTTGCCCATAAGATAGATGTTTCCTGTTCTGCTTCCAGGGACACCCCACACATGGATAGAAAGCAAAGAGACCAGGTGTTTGGATTTGCAGGGAGATTTTCAGAGAAGATGACATAAGCACTAACCACTGTTTTGCTCTCTGCTTTACTTTTTCTCCATTGGCAGTTCGAATATGGTGGTGAAGGTTCCAACCCAGCTGATGTTGCCATCCAACTGACCTTCTTGCGCTTGATGTCCACTGAAGCCTCTCAGAACATAACCTACCACTGCAAGAACAGCGTGGCTTACATGGACCAACAGACTGGCAACTTGAAGAAGGCTCTGCTCCTCCAGGGTTCCAACGAGATTGAGATCAGAGCAGAAGGCAACAGCCGCTTCACCTATGGAGTCACTGAGGATGGCTGCACGGTAAGTCTTTGGACCTCTAGGTGGTCAGCCAGAGTGCAACAAGTTGTGATGGTTGGAATGGCACCAACTGCTTTTCAACTGTTCCACACATAAACAGAAGTCTGGGTATAAACTACAGTTTTTCACTAATGAGTGTGGGTCCTCCCTGTCTCCTCAGTACCTCCTGTTAAAGCTTTTATTCTTGCCTTGAAACTGAAGTTAATACGTGGGAAGGAACTCCCAGGAAAAAGCAATGGGTAGACAGGAACTGAGTCAGAATCTGGGAAAACAGAGATAGGCAGTGAATCAGAAAGTCAGAGTTGCAGCAGGGAGATAATGTAGTCTCTGTGATGAAACATTTCTCTGCAGGCAAGTAGACTGGGTTCTTGGGTGCACTGAAACATGTTGCATGCTGAGAAAAAACATCCCTAGGCTTCCCTGAATGATCCCATGAGAGATCCCCCATATATACCCCACATAGTATATACCTTGATGTAACAGCATCTCTTCAAACTTCTGATTGCTTCCACCATTCAGGATGAAGGATAGGATCCTGTATAATTTTTTCCTTAACTTCCAAGGCACATATTGCCTTTTGACACAAAAGCAACTGTGTGGTTCCTAACCAGCAGTCAGAAGTCTGGGCTGGGAACCAATGGTGGTCTTAGAATTTTGACAGATGGAGCAAGATAGATTACTGCCAGCCTGCCTATGTATGCATGCTAGTTTCCTTCAGATTTAGCAGCCCAGCTTGTGGCTATTCAGAGAGGATAACCCAGCCATGACAGAGAATGCATCTTCTTCCATTGTTTTGGTCCATCTCTCTCCTGCTTCCCTGAATCCCTCATGTTTATGCAAATTGACACAATTTCATGCATGGTAGACGGGATGGCAAACATAATGGGGAAGGTCTCCTTCACACGGAACCAGTGTTTTAAAAACACAAAAGTCCAGGGAGGAAGGTTTCAGAAAGGACCATTCTTCTGTCTTAGAGCTCTACACATCTGTTATTGCAGTACACAGAAGTCTGATTTCTTCCTGTTTTTCCATTCTTCCACAGAGTCACACTGGCAGTTGGGGAAAGACAGTCATTGAATACAAAACAACAAAAACTTCCCGGTTGCCCATCATTGATGTGGCTCCCATGGACGTTGGTGCCCCAGACCAGGAATTCGGCTTTGTGGTTGGATCCGTCTGCTTCTTGTAAACCCAAAAGGAAACCTGACAGTTTAAAAAATAAAATAAAAAACAGCCAAAAAAGAAGGAAATTTCACATGGACTTGAATTTGTGTCTTTTTCTATCCATCATCTCTAAAACTATTTTCGTTTCCGTTAAAAAAAAAACAAAAAAGCATTAAACCAAAAAAATAAAAATAAATGACTTTTCAAAAATAATTAAGGAAGTGCATCCACTTGCTTGACTTTTTTTAATTAAAAAATCCCCGAAGACAGAATGGTTTAATTTTATCTTCTTCTTCTTTTTTATTTTTTAAGATCATGTAATATCTTGGGACCACTATTTGCACATTCCAGAGAGACATATATAAAAACCATCCAAAATGACCAAATCAGTTCAAACCAACCAACACCTGATGTACTCTACTACCAGTTTTGAAAAATCTGTTGTTTCGACAACATGAGTAATACTAAGCTGCCCATCACAACCCTGTAAAAATAAGTGCTTCCCCCTAACCTGAAATTGGAAAAAAAAAATCCCAAAATTTACCTACCAGTCATCTTTCTCTGCCAATACTTTGATACAGAAAGATTTTTCTTTTCTTTTTCACATAGCAATACCACTGAAAAGATTATTCTTTCAGCTTTTTTTCAACGGACATATTTTTTTCCTCATTTGTTCAGTCGGCAACAGAAAGAAATTTTACAAAGCCGATATTAACAAGAGTCCTTTTCAAAAATAGAAAACTGCCCCTGTGAAAGATGTCTGAGATTTTTCCTCCCACAAAAAACAGGGAGAGGGAAAAAATGGGTTTATAAGAGCTATATAGATTTTGTTGGTGAACAACTGAAGGAAAAAAATGTCCAGTAATAACAAAACGCAGAGAAAATGTAATGTTAAATGTATATTATTGTTGTATGGACGGCTACCTCACCATTGTCATTTTCAAGTTCTTTGGGGTAGTTTTGGGGTTTTTTTAAAGAAAAAAGACTAGCTACACCAGGTTGCTGTAGGGCAGCAGAGAGCAGATCAGGGTTCCAGGTTTGGATAAAGGTGCTAACTGTGTCTTCTATTTTTTTTTTTTTAACTTTTTAGTCTGCTATGTTACTCATTTTCAGGTCCCATGGAATTCTTTTCTGAGATGGTGAAAAATCTATTTAAAAAAATAACTCGCCCCCAAGCGAGTGTGTTGCTAAGAGGGGGCCACTTGGTGCTAACGAATGAGAGTAGTGGAGGGGGAAGCAAATTTGGTGCCTTGCTGCCCAGCGATACTTGTGAATTTTTCAAAAGGTGCTAATTATTTTTGTTCTTTTTTTTTATCTTAAACAAGCAAAAAAAAAAAATCAATCCAGGATGAGAAAAACAGATCTAAAAGGGATCAAGGTCTGAGCAGTTTCTGTCTTTCTCTTGTAAAGCAGGTGGATTCCCTGTTGGCTTGTCTTCCCCCTCACACCCCATTCATTGAGTTCTTCTCCACCGCCATCCCTCTCTCCTTCTCCATCTCTCTTCCCATTCTGCAAAAGCTACTTCTCTTGCACCAACCCTCTCTCATTCTCTCATGGCCCTCACTTGCTGCTGACACTTCATCCTTTTTCTTCCTCATTCACCTCATTTCTTCTTTTACCCCTCATTTCTACCCCTGTCTGTCTTTCGGTGGGTTTCCAATTTCAAGCAAACCCATTCCTCCCTTTAACAAGAGGCAGATGTTCTAGGGAGTGTGAGCGACCGAAGATTCTGTACCTATTTTGTATATGTATAATAATTTGAGATGTTTTTAATTATTTTGACTGCTGAAATAAAGCATGTGAAATGATCCAAATATACCAGTTGTTCTTCAGACTTTTTCTGTCACGCCAGGTCAGATGCTGGTGGGGTTTTGGCTGGTGGGATGGGGGAAACAGGATGCTTTCTACACTCTATCGATGTGTCAATACTTTAAACATAGACCACTTTGGGGGATTTTTTTTAAAATTTTATTTTTAAGGCATGCCCTTTACTATAGTTTTGTTAGGGTGCCAAAAAGCCATGGCAGTCGAACTAGATTACATTTTAATTGTAGATGCAATGCTTCCTAAACTTTGGTCCCCCAGATGTTTTGGACTTCAGCTCCCAAAGCTGAAAGACCACCAACAGCCGGGAATTCTGAGAGTTGAAGTCGCTAACATCTGGAAGACCCAAGTTTGAGAAAACACTGGAAGCCCTAGACAGGGAGAGGGGGCGTGTGGCTTTCTAGGTGTTGCTGGACTACAAATCCCATCAGGCCTAGTTGGCAAAGTGCATTGAGAAGGATGATGGTTGTTTCAGTCCAACAATACTTGTCTAACCACACGTTCCTGATCCCTCCAATGGATAGAGAAAAAGGGATTCAAGGAAGGCGATTACCATTGGTTTTGTCTGCTTAATTCTTCTAATATTTCTCACTTTGCATGCTCCTCACTCTCTCTTTCTACTTCTTATTTTCTTCTCGCATGCCTGGCAATTCCTTCTCCCCTCCCCACACCTCCTTAGAATTGGTTGATATTCCCCATCAGTCCCGTCTCCTCTTCCCTCTAGCCCCACAACACTGCCACAAGGCATGGCATTAACACAACTGTTACTGGCCCTGCTCCTCCATGGTTTTACATGCCAAAAGAAAACAAAATAGTAAGCAAGTAACGCTTCTCTCCTCATTTTTATCCGCCTGCCAACAAGCATTTTTCACTTGCTCTGTTTCTGCCTCTCAGTGAGGCTGCTGAGTCTCCAGGCCTAGCAGTAGCGCTTTCAACCATTCAGCACGGGGAGAGAGGTGGTGCGAGGGCTTCTTTGGCTATTTCCAAATATTTCCATGAAATTTCCATTCCCCCACCCCGTGGATCTGGTGCTAATTTTCACCTCCTAATGTGAAACCCCTCTGCCTACCTCCACCTCTACAAGAGAGCCTTAAGGGATGAGGGAAATCCATCATAAGACCCTCTCTATCATTCTGCAAGATGGCTGAATGGTAATGACAGCAAAGGAAGGATGCAGTTTAGGGGCAAATAGAATTACAAAACACAGGTTGACTTACCACAAATGCAGAGGAAGATGGTGCTCCTTAGGGCATGAAGCTTCTGACCCACCCATACACCCTTTAAAAAAAATCTTTCTGGGAATAATCCACCTTTTGAAGATAATCTAGGACTTTTTTTCACCCCCTCCCCTGTTTGTCTTCTCCTCCATGAGCCTGAAGGTGTGGATATTTTAAAGATACAGCCCGCTTAATCACAGACACAAAAAGCCCTTTTTCCAAAAGATGGCAGCTTGAGCAGTTCCAGAAAAGAGACATTTCCAATTCACAGGGCCACCATCTGCTGAAAATAAGCTCTTTCAGTGCTCAGTTTTCCATTCCTTTTCAGTGGCAAGAAGGAGAGATACACAATCACACACCACACCCATGCACACACCCCAAGACCCACATACAAGCCACTACCACCTGTTCTTGAAGTTTTGTGTGTGTTGATCCACAAAGTGTGATAAGAGGCTGTAATTGCTCAGTAGCAAGCAGAAGGCACTCTGTGCATGTTCAGACACTTTCCCCAGTAGCATTTCTTCACAGGGTAATGAAAACAGATTCACAAGGCTGAGTCCTGGCATAGATGTGAATCACTGGTATCCCATTCACAGAAGCTCAAGGCAGAAGGTATCGGTTCTTCTGGAGACACAGACTGTCAGCTCTTGCTCCATCTTCACAGCCTCAAGAAATAAAACTCCTTGGTTCACCTCAAAATCCAATAGCCTCTCTTTCTTGGATATTTTCTTCCTCTTAACTCTTGGCCTCTCACTTCTACTACTGCCTTTGCCTTTTCCATCTTCCATTATATCTCGTACGTCTATGTCCTCATTCTTTCTCTAGCTCATTCCCTCTTCCCAGATCTTTTCAAAATGGACTGAACTGTCTAATCCTTTTTCTTACTTGATGTTGTGAGCAGGAAGCAAAACAAAACAAAGCAAAAACTTCTCCTTCCCCATCAAATATGAGAGCTGGCGTCTTCCCACCACATGCCAAGAAAGCTGGACAAAGTTCAATGGCCTCCATTCAGAAGCAAGCAGGAAGAGGGGTTCTTTTCCATCAAAGGGTGCTTTGTAAATGGGGAAAGGTACACCGGAGGCATCACACATACATGCAAGGCAAATATTTGGCCCTTTCCTAAGAGGCTGGATTGTGAGGGTAGCAAAGCACAGCTGTCATTCCCACTGCTTGTGTATGGGCCTCTAAATACACAATGGACTGGGGCTCTTGCATTTTCAAAACAGCCAGTAGCTGGCTGAAAAACTCAAGGCCCTCATGGACATGAAAGAACACTCCGGGCAGTTTCAACGCCTGAAACACAGCCCCTTTATTAATCGCTTGAGCCTGCTTCTCTCTTCTTCCGAACCCCCAGCTCATCCCTTCCAATTGTACTGATTTGGGGGGGACGTCCCAATTAATCTATCATCCCACTTTTTCAACTGCTTTTAAAATGTCACAGTTTGTCTTTCCTTAGCCCACTTCCTTTCTTTGTCCCCAGCTTCCTTCAGTGGCTGCAAACCAAATTCAAAGGGGAGGACAAGTTTGCATTCAGGTAAAACAGCAGGAGAAGGAACGAAGAACTGGGGATAGAACCATGCCTATCGCAATAAGCTGAGGCTAGCTGTTCTGGTCTTCTTCATGAATAACTGTCGCCATCTTGACTGCACTCCAATGTTGTTTGGCAACAAGTTTCCCATTTTTCATCTGTGAAATGTTGGAGCATATGCCAGTGTGGTGTACTGGTTTGAGTATTAGACTACATCTCTGGAGACCAGAGAGTTTGAATACTTGCTGGGCCATGGAAACCCACCAGGTGACCTTGGGCTCTCACAGCCTCAGAGGAAGGCAAAAGCAAATCCCTTCCAAAGAAATCTTGCCAAGAGAATCCCATTGTATGTTCACCTTAGGGTTGTCATGAATCGGAGGGGACTAGAAGGCACACAGCAACAATGTCAACTAGTTTCATCTTGTCTCTTTTTCTATTGCTGTTGGGCACCATCGATGCTTCCAGTGCTGTTCGCCTTACTGCCATAATCCATTCATCCATTTATCAGTTTAACAACATCCTGATTTTCAGAAGACAGCCATCTACTTTACAAGGCTCCCAGAGAATAACCATCTGCTTGAAAGTGCTCTCAAACTGAAGTCTGTTCAGTGCAAATCCAGCTCAAAAACAATGGTGACAAGAAAGAGCAGGGGTCTTGAAGTCACCTATCCACAGTGAGTACTTGAAAATCAAATTGAGTAAGCATACTGGTACAATTGCACCATTTTGCCCACTAGGATGAGTGACACATTGCATTTCTATTTGAATATTAGTCACTATAGTAATTATATTTTTAAAAACTGTGCTTAGATGGGAGGGGCAATGAATTTTTTAATCAACATGTTTTTTTAAAATTGCAGTAATGAAAATCCCATTCCCTCCAGTTGCTTCAATTTGATCGAAACAATTCCAACCAATCTTTTATTATTCCATTTTTTTTCAGCTGCCTTTAAAACATCCTAGGCCATTTCCTCACAAGTCTGTTATAGCGCAATGATTCCACTTTCAACCTCCTATGGAATCCTGAGGTTTGCAGTTTCGGGAGGGGCCAGCCCCCTCCCTATACTGCAAACCCCAGGTCTTAGGAGGTTGAAAGTGGAATCATCGTGCTATAATAGACTCGTGTGGAAATGGCCCTAGTTTCTCCTCCTCCCATTGTCTCTTTTTGCCCCCAGCTTACTTCCATTGGTTCAAACTAATGGAAAAGTAGTTTGCACTCAATTACCTCAGTGCTTGTGTTGTTCCTCCTCATTCATAACTTTTGCCACCTTGACCACACTCTGATGCTTGGGCACACGTGTCCCGATTTTCAGCTGTGAAATGCTGAAGGATATGAAAGCAAATTTACTCTTATCTTCTTTTTTATGTGAAAAATGAATTCCCTCTTTTGAGGTGAATTGCAAGTGGCCATGCTAGGTATATGTCTCTCTGCTTCCAGCCACTAGCAGATCACACTAATGGGCTGCGTTTCTCTCCTGAAGAGTTATTCTGGTTGCCTGGCAGCCTGTGCTAGGTTGCTGTGGCCCTGAGGATAGGCACACACCCCAGAACTTAGTCACTCAGTCACAGGCGTGCACACACACACACTGGTAAGTGGTGAGAAAAGTTATTGACTTCAGTCCAATTGTAAGTCCAGTTGCGTAGGGGTGTGGGGACAAGGGGGAGCGATTTGCCCCAGGAAGACAATGTTTTAGGGGCGTCCTGACCCGTAGCCATGCCCCTGTGCACCCTAGCCATGCCCCTGTGCACAGTGGTTCCTCCCCCTCCCCACACACACACTCTAAGCTCTGCCACTGTGTAAGTCTCGACTAGAGCATATCTGTGGAATCAATGGAATCTGGAAATTTAGCACTTAATGCAGGTTCCATGGATTTACCCTCCTTGGGATTGGATCTTGGCCATCGTTTGTTTGCATTTGGAAGAGTGTGAAACAGTTTGGTCAATGAACATGGCAAATGTGGAGGGGTTAAACATTTGAATGACAGGGCAAAGAACAGCTATTTTAAAAATATTATTATGTTACTGCAGTTTAGACCTCCTTGGGGACACCCCTAGATATCACTTTGATATCAACAATTCAGATTCCTCTGCCACCCCGCTCCACGTGTTTGTGAGGCCACCGGACAAGCACACAAACAGGCACGGCCGATAATCACTGGACATTCCATCCTCCACCCAGGCAGGCCAGATACCGCCAGTTCGTCGCTTCATGGACCTCTCCGGCAAATACCTCATTACATATGCACGATACTAACAAAAGATTCCAGCCCCAAGCAGACTACTGGACAAAAGTTGTGCTATCCACTGGTAAGCGCTGAGCATTTGCATACAGTCTACCTCTTTGTCAATTCGGCTATGATTCCATCATGCAAAGCTGTGACCTTTCTGAGACATTGTCTCGCACCCAAACCTCATTGTTGTTCCTCGAGTAAGGCATAGCCTGCAGTCACAATTCACCCTATAAAAAACCCCCATTCCAAGGCCTTCCTCGGATTGCTCGGCCTGCTCCAGAGTTCCATCCTGCCTTGCTGCCGTTTCGTTTGGAGAGCTCCCCTCAGCTAATCGAGCTGAGCTTCTTCTCCGCATCCCTGGCTTCTCTCCTGAGGTCCAGGATGATGAGACAGTTGTCGTATCACCCACTTCCCTCTGAAAATCCCTATCCCTAATTCAATCTCTGATTCCTTAGTTGTCTGTGTGACTGTGGTGTCTTTAATATTTGTCTGTATTCAATAAAACATCATTTTCATTAC
Organism: Iguana delicatissima; assembly: GCA_948472985.1. NCBI lineage: Eukaryota > Metazoa > Chordata > Lepidosauria > Squamata > Iguanidae > Iguana > Iguana delicatissima. The sequence continues at coordinate 91,808 of CAOKZL010002130.1, forward strand.
TTTAAACCCGTCTGCCTGCTTGACTGACCTGACCCCGTAGACGCTGGGTTGCAAGATCCTGCTAAGTTACCCTGCCTCTCGCTAGCTTAAGTGAGTGCTCCAGCTAATTTTCCCCAAGGTTGTGTTTTATTGTTTGGTTATTTAGGTGTCCCTCCCGGGACCCCCAGTAAACAGGGTAACAATTATTTAAATTAGACTCTGTATCTGCAAGGGAGACCTATATCCGGTTGCTTATTTTTTGTATAGAGATGTTCCTTGCACACACTATAGTCAGGAATGCTACCCAAGCTTTCAGTGGTGTGTGATGGCTTTCATGTGGGTTGAATGATAAATCCAGTCTGGGCTTTATTCCAAATTTCAAAGGAGCCGTCCAGTCGCGTAGGGACGGAGGAGTAGGAGGCAATGTTTTGGGGGTGTCCCAACCTATGACCACACCCCCGCATACTCTGGTCATGCCTCCACACACCTTGGCCATGCCCCATGTACAGTGGTCACATCCCTCACACTGTAGCCCCGCCCCACTCGCCTCCCCACACTCCAAGCTCTGCCACTGGAGCTGCCCAAAATTTTGAAACTATTAGGTAGGGTTCACATAGAAGCCACCAGTGGCTACGGCAAACTGTACCAGACAGCCATGTCCTTTGTTAGAGAAATTGCTGCTTAATAGCTCCTAATGGCTGGGTAAGGGTTTTTGAATTGGAGCTCATGATCTGGAGATGCACGGAAATCATTCCTTAAAATGCAAGAGCCATTTGGAGAAGGTGACTCATCTCTTTTCTTGTGCCTAGCTAAGGCTAAGTCTGTTAGTCTAATTTTGGAAGAAATTGCCATTATGGAGAGAGTAGGAGAAAGTTTGTATTTTGCTGGAAGGAACGGACTCTTGGGAATCCAGATAACTGTCTTTGGAAACCTGATGTTGAACAGCAGTTATTCTACCTGCACAGAGTGTTCCTGCTATTTGCCTCCACCTAAGCTCTACTTACAAGGTTGTAAATAAACTAAATATTGCAAAAAAAAAAGAAAAGAAAAGAAAAAGAAAAAAAAGGTCTCCAATTTTGTCTCCAAAGACTCCAGTGCTTTTCTCCAAGGAGAAACAAGTAGGTTCCCTGGAACCTAGAGAAGTAAAGAGTACATAACAGTATCATAAAGACCGAATTTGGAAAACTACTTTTAAAAAGGCTTTTAGCATTCTTTTTTAGGTTTTAGAGATAGTTCATTGTTCTTACTTTTTGCAGCATTATGTTGTTACACACTGTGATCTTTGCTAGTTTTTCATTGTTTTCATTGCATTTCTAAAGAAAGCACAAAAACTTAAGGACTGATAAGAGAATAACATAAAACTTGAAAACTCCGTGGCAAATTGCCTCTAAAAATGCTCCTTTTAATGTAATTTTAAAAGAAACTAGAAAATAACGGAACTTTGCTGCACCTTTAAAAAATTAACTCGTTACTGTCTACTGCGGCCTACATCAAGCAGACAGAGAATAATACTCTGCCAGCAAAGTTCCATGTCCTCTGCTTCCTCCAATAGCAATCAAGCCTAGGAAGCCATCTTCTGCTGCTGCTGTTGCTGCTCACTGGAAAAAGGGGAAGGGGGGAGGCAATTCACATAAGGGAGAAACAGCTGGCCCTGGCTGAGGAGGGGAAAGAAATGAATGTGCACTCACAGATGAAGTGCACCATTTCCCTTCCCCACAGAGCCCAGACCAGTCACATCTTCATCATCTGAATTGCCTTTCCCAGATATCTCCATTCAGACTGATAAACCGGGCTTGTAAGCTGCCAGGGGAGACATTTTGGATGAGGCACAAAGGGCTAGAGAATAGCTCCCTGTGCCTTGTCCAGAAACAAACATGTGTACATAAGCCACACTTGCACATCATATGTCATCAACATGTTACTTTTATGTTACGTATGTTACCTTGAACTTACTCCTTCTGAGTTGCATGTAAATAGCAATCATAATTATTTTTACCCATTAATTATTTTGCTATGCCCACCCACGTAACCATTCTGGTTCAGCTCCAACTTCCCTCTGGGCAGCTGTCCTTTCTTTTCTGCATGGAAATGATTTCAGACAGGAAGACCAGCAAGACAGCTCATGTTATGCTTCATCTCCTTTCCACCTACAATGGACCTTTTGTGTTTAGCCAGCTAGAGGCCTTCCAGTCTGGCCTCCCTCTCCACGACATCAACAAGTTCTTTTCCCTGCAGGAATATTGAGCAAGCAACTCTGTGGCTCTGTGTGCATCATTATCATTTATCTTTGTAGAGCAATGGGGAAAGGGCATCCACCCCACCTGTTTCCCTATGATGGTTCCCTACAGCTATAATAAGAAAGGTGGGGAATCTGAATTAGAGGGCAAAATATCCATGCAGCACTGTCTGAAATTTATTTGGGTTTGTCGCTGCTATTTAAAGCATTCTAAATCAAAGGAAAGCTGTCAGCAGTGAAATAGTCTACCTTGGAAGTTCTTCGCTGGAGATTTTAAAACAGAGATTGGATGACCACAGGTCAGGGATCATTTAGCTGTTATTTCTGCACTGGCGTTGGGTGGAACTGTTTGTCCAATGGGCACCATTCCAGCTCTTGAATTTCTATTATTTATTTCTTCAAGTCCCCAAAATATTTGCTGTGTAGTGCAACACGGAAGCAGGTACACTTTCTGAATGCTTTAAAAAAAGAAGTCAGTGGTCCTGAAATGGTGAAGCATTGCTGTGAAGATTAAATTCACTATTTACATTTTTTTAATAAAAGGCTACTTCTCTTAAATGTATATATCTCATTATAAAGTTTTAAAATTAATGTTAAAAGAGTATTGTTAAATGTTCTTGTTAAGGAAAAAACAGTTGCTCCAGAGATACGGGGGCAGGAAATGGCATTCTGATGATGTCATGTAGGTACCAGCCAAAAGGTGCTCACAACTGCTGCACAAACATCTGGGGAATCAGCCTTCCTTTTCATTCTGGAAGAGGAATGAGTTTTTTTTTCCAGGCGCAGCTTGAAGCATGCTGAATGTTTGCAAAACCCCATTTTGCTTGGATCAGACATCTGGATTTTTTTTTTTTTAATTATGCCCTGTGTTGGCCAAAGGTATCTCTACAGTACTGCTCCCATCACATCACTGGAAATCTTGACATCTGGACCCAGCTTTGTATCTGGGTGGAAAGAAGTCAAAGATCTCAAAGTGTTTGGAATTTTGTGCCAAGCATGGACTGTGCTTCCAAAGATTAGCTAACAAGAAGTGGAAAGCAATGGTGAGCCAAGAGTAGGGTGGTAGGATTGGTCCATCCTATGTGCAGGCAATAATAGATTGCATTATCTGGCTTGGCCTTTCGGAGACCATTTATGCTTGAACTCACTTCCCAGCACAAAAACCTCCTGGTGTTTACACTGGAAAGTGAAGCAAAGCAAAGTGGGGCGTGAAGAGAGGCAGTGAAGTGACAATTACGCTTCTTTTGCTGGGGGAGAGAGAAGCTCCCTCTGGCCAGAATCCTCTCTCCTCACCTCTGCTTCTTCCTCTTCATCAGTCCACCTACATGAGCAGTTTCTTTTCCTTAAGGGTCTCTCTGACACCCTGATGCTGCTCAGCCCACCAACCTACCTCCATTTTGAGACTTTCTCATTGCCTCCCAACAGAGAATGGGGGCAGTGGCTGCCTCTCTTGCAAGAAAAGGCCTTGGGCCCTTTCCGCACCAGACTTTTTAAACGGTGCAGAGCAACCTCTGACGGAGGTCTTCTGCATCGTAGAGTGGACTGGGGCGGACTACTTTTTGCAGTTCCGCACCTCAGTCTGTTCCGGAGAGACCAGAACTGGTCGCGTGGCGTGTTTTTTAAAAACCTCTTTTTAGAGGTTTTTAAAAAGCATGGCGTGCACGACTCCATGTCGCTACGTCGCCGCGCTCCGGTGCAGATTTGCAGGCGCGCACTAGTGCATGCCTGCAGATCCGCGGGGGGCGGGCTTTAGGCTGGCAAGCTTCTCCGGTTGGTGGAGAGCCTCCACCAACCGGAAGCCGCCATTGGACGCCGGAGCAGTGCAGAGCGACGAGCTCGCACTGCTCCTCATCCTGACAGACTCAACCAGACGCCAAAGAAATCCAGTGAGTCCCGTTTCTGCATGGTTCCTTTTGTACATGCGGAAAGGGCCTTGGTCTCCCATGGGCCAAGTCTGGCTTTGCACAGTAGTGCTGTCACCATCAAGAGGGAAACAGGGGTGCTGGTGGCAGATGCCTCATTGCTCCATTCTTCTTCTCTCCTTCTTCTTCCAATGTGTTCATGCTTGTGGGAGCCCAGATATGTAGAAGACTCCACATGGGCCCCCTGCTCTGTGTGTCGAACACACTAGGTATGTCACTGATGGAAAGAAAAGATAATGTGCTTGGATTGCTTCTCTCACGACTGAAGGCAAAGAAAGAAAGTTGACCACTAAGAGAAAGAGAAGAGGAGGAGGAGAAAGAAGTGGAAGAGGAAACATTTGAACTGAGATGATCCTTAACAAGCTGTCAGTCCCAACGATTTGTGACCATATAGTCAGCTCTCCACATTTGCAGGTTTGACTTTCACAGATTTGATTATTTGGATGTTTTGTCAACCTCTGCCTCCCCACCTCAGGTGCTTCTTTTCCAAGGAAATTTTTCATAGCAGCAGAGTTTTTCCGGCCCCCCATATTTGTGGGTTTGACTTTTACAGATCTGATTATTTGTGAGTTTCTCTAACCCTCGCCCCCTCCTCAGGCGCTTCTTTTCTGGGGGAACCTTCCCTCTCAGCAGCTCCAATCAGGCCACACAGCCCTTTAAAAACCTGCCTTTGGTCCCTTTCTTCTTCCACAAGCCACTGCATGGTCAGCTTAAGACAGCTCATAACTCAATTTCTCAGCACAAACCCTCTCTTGATGCCCCACACACACCTAAGAAAGGAGATGGGTGAGAGAGATGCAGTATAGGACTGCCAAGCTGATCCATTCCACTTCTCTCTCCTTCTTCTGCCTTGACTCTCTCCCTCCCCCCACATATATTTTGGTATTTGTGATTTTTCCACTTTTGTGGGGGTCCTGTACCCCAACACTAGTGAATGTGGTGGGCCAACTGTAGGTAGGTAGGTAGGTAGGTAGGTAGGTAGATAGATAGATAGATAGATAGATAGATAGATAGATAGATAGATAGATTGATTTTTGATAGATAGATAGATTTTTGATAGATAGATAGATAGATAGATAGATAGATAGATAGATAGATAGATAGATAGATGACTACAAAGACCCAAGAGCTCGAATTAGTGTATTTAATATTATTAAAGAAATGACCATATGGAGTTCACTTCATTGTAATATCATGGGGGTATACGCTCTGCTTCGTTAAGTGGTGCAGTGATGATGTGAGAAGGTGACCATGTGTGTGTGTGAGAGAGAGAGAGAGAGAGAGCGCAAGACAGAGAGTATGATGGAACAATGGCTAGAATCCTGTTGATGACATACATATGTGTAACCATAAGTTATATGTACACATGCCTAAAGAGCCACTGCCACAAGTGTTTACTGATTGGGAAGAGGGGAAAGAGGAGCAGAGAGGTGCCCAGACCTGGCTGTAGCTGTAGTTTTGATGCCAGGAGAAGGATGCTGACCCTGCTGTCTTAGATCTCTAGTGTGTGGTTGGACATCCAGGGGTCCAACCTCATTTCTCTCCCCTAGCTGCAAACAAGCCTGAGTGCTGATAGGTCCTCCCCCTTCCCTTTCTCTGGCAGTAAATTATCATGGCAGTGGGTACTGGTTCTTTAAAGCTACCTTCTGGAGATGGGGGGACACAGAACCATGTGGGTAGAGAGTTATGCTCCCCCTGAATGATATCAGATCATTTGCCTTTCTGAAAATTGCTTGCAGTTTCAAAATTGAGTCAGAAAATTTGTAATGTGCAATCTTTTATTGGGCATACTTAGTCAGACAAAGAGTTTTGTGAAATGTGAAAACTTACATACAGAGATTTGAGTTCCTCCATTCAAAATGAGATAATGATGCATGTAAAGTTACTAGAGATAATTCAGGAATTCATTTTTTATAAATTACAGTAGCAGGTGACCTCAGCTGCTACTGAATAAGCAATCAGAACACAATTATCCTTCAGATTTTTCATATCTCTGAATGCTGCAACTTCAATTCATAGCTTTAAAATGTACCAAAACATGTATAAGAACAAAATACTAATAGATATGTACAACTTTGAACGAAGATAAGTTTTAAAATCCACATTGTGAGAAAATGTGTTCAAAAATGTGAATTTAAGCATGTCTCTAAATACAAATGTTCCTGTGACCTTTTTAAATTGCAGATTAATGCAGAAACAGAATGGAAGGAACTTAGGAAAGAATACGTACAAAACTGATGCAATTGGAAAGAGATTGGTTCTTTGGGATCAAAAGTTAGGGAATCTGGAACTTTGGTGATTAAAGAAAGAGCGTTTCATTATGTTCTGTTCAGCAGTTACCAATATCCAGCTGTGAGCAAGGATAAGCAAGGCAAATCTATGCATGAAAGGCATTTCATATGTGAAAGGAGAGCTCGGCAGGTGTTTGGACACTGAACAAATTAACAAAACCTGGAATAGGGCTGACTCTTATACACTTTCTACCAAATTTGAACTTTTCCAAGCTCACTTTCATTCTGTCCATTTTCACATCGGTTTATGAATGTGTGTGTCTGTGTGTGTGTTAAAAAGCATGCAAAAATATACATTCATATACACATGAAAATTCACATTTTTATATGCAATTTCACCAAATGTCTGTAAGCTCTTTTCCCTAACATGGGTCTCTATCTACACAGTTACCTCCAATGTTTTTAAATGCACAACTGCATCACAAAATTTAGAGAAGTGGAAAAATCAAAGAACAATTGCATTGTTTATCTGTTTGGGAAATTAAAAAATATTACATTTCACCCCATTCCAAATATGGAAGATTTGATGTATGCTTATGTTGAAACTGTATGTTGTGTATGGGTGTATGTTAATTTAAAGAGATGGCATATGAACATCTCTTAAAAGACATGCTGGATGAGGACATTGTACAAAGGCACTTTGGAGAGATACACCTTTTACCAGAATATGACTACTGTAAGGATTCCGAAGATGAAGTTTCTGACTATCCATATAAAAATACCACCAGAAATGGCCTGTTGACAGCAATTGATGGGCATTGCACCTATAGACAAATGAGCAGCACCTAAGTGATAGCAAAATTAGATTAATATATGATTAGGAAAAGTGTGGGTCATGGGGGACATGTGACCCACAGCCCCATATTTGCAGCCTCCCAACTCCCTCGTCACCCAGAGTCCATTTTTTTTTTAAAAAAGGCAATATTTGCCTCCAAATACCTCCAATCAATCCAACAACACCACAAGCATGGCCATTTTGCTTTCTGCACACAGTTCCCCTGATAAACTGATGTCATATCACTTCCAGTTCTAGTAAAATGCTGCAGCACAGTTTACCAGGGGGGCATAAAATGATCCCTACCCTCAGCCCAGTTGCCCACTCTAGATTCTAGAGACTTCGCCCTCATTGCTGAATAATACATTATTTTGCCAGCTATACAGCAAGTATTTTCAGCATCCAATACAGCATAACCACATAGAACTATATCAAGAAACTACACTTTTGGAAATGTGTGTATTAGGAATAGGGATGAGAAAGGTAAAAATCTTAATCCTGGTTTAATGCCACCTGTTTGTTTGTTTGTTTGTTTGCTTGCTTGCTTGCTTGTTTTCCCATTCTGACTTTGAATCAGTTTGCAAGACTAAAGATGGAGAATGTTCTGCATAGAAATCAATGCATGTTTTGGTATTTGCTGTTTGTAACAGATGTATTTTGCTTTAATTGTAAGCATTTTTAACATTTTTCCCACTGGTTAAAACATATTAGTTTTAAACGTAGTAGGTAATGTAAAACTACATATTAGGTTAAAATGTAGTAGAGATGTAAAGAATATCCCCACATTTTCTCATCTCCAATGAGAAACAGTGTCCCAACACAGAAAGACACACCATTTAAAAAACTGTCAATTTTTGCAAGATCTGTATATAAGAAGAGGAAAAAGACTTCTTCCCCATAGAAGACAGAGAGTAGTCTTTCTTCAAGCTTCTCCAGACAAGAAAGAAGTCTTTGAAAGTACCAGGTTGGTTTTATTTTGAAGACCTACATGATGTTTTTCTGCGTCCTGAAACATTCCCAGACAACTCCTGGCATTCTCAAGGACTTTTCATTCCTACTCCCCAGGTCAGTTTAAATTAACCAAATATTTCTCAAAATGAAATGTATCCCTTCATGGTTTTTTATGTTATACCAGAACTAGCAAACATGGTCATCATCAGGAAACAGCTACGTTTTTTTCAGAATCCAGATTCAAAAGATACTAGGCAAGGGAAATAGGAATGCCAACCATAAAAGAAAATAAAGCTAATGCTTAATATTGCAAAAGCTCTTCAGCACTTTGACTATAACTCCTGAATAATAATTAAAAGGGCTCTGTGGTAATCAATGAAAAGTCAGTTTCTAAAATGTTGCCAAAGTCTAGGTGTGCCACATTATCAGATGGAGAGGGAAGGAGGTAAGGGTGTAAAACCCAGGATATTACAAGAAAGAGTTTGGATGCAAACACATGAATATGCAGGCAAAATCAATACCAAAAGAACTGGAAAGTCTTGGTACTTCCAGCGACTTTTCCCCCTCATTCTTCAGGAGCAGAAATAGTTTTTAAAAAGTTGGGTTTTGCACAAAAAGAAAGGAGGAAAGCAGGAAGGAAACTTCATGAAACTTGTGCAAAATAAGTTCTGAAATGTGGAGAAAAAAAATCGTAAAACATGTGCAAAACCTCTAGTAGTCTCTCCCAGCAGAGAAGATAGCTTTGAAATTTTCCATCTGTGTGTGTGAATGAAATTGGTGATAATTTACATCTCTAGTTTGTGAACATTTTCCAAAGATGTGTATTTTCAGTTATGTGCATGTATTTGTATGTAACTGGAGAGGGAGAAAAAGAATATGCCACCTGTAGCTTCTTCAGTTATGGAAAACTGAAGGGCATTCATGTGTTTTCACTCCTTGTCTTGAAGACCACACATGGGGTGAACTTATTTTAAAAACTAGTTAATATGCATTTCTTTTCTATCCCTAATAAGAAGGCAGATGTTATATTCCAAAACATCTGAAAGGTACCATGCTGCTCATCTCTGAGATATTATAAGCAGCTGTGTTAGGAATACAATTGCTGATCAAGAAATTAAAGTTTCTGAAGGCTATATACCATATTTAGGGAAAGGAAATGATACAGGGAAGAAGGCCTAATTGTTCATCACTCTAATGCAAGAAGACAATCAAAAGTCACATTTAATCTATACATTCAAGGTGGTTCTTAACTGTCATGGCTTTCTGGGAATTCTGGTTCCATGAGATATTTAGGCATCCTAATACATACCATTAATGGTTCTGGGCTTCCTAATCCTTGGCTAAGCAACAATAATCAAGGATTTTACCCAGAAAGCCAATATTTTTAAAACCAGCCCTACCAACCTATACAAACAGTTACCAAACAAACCACTCAATCCCTTTAATCTCAATCACCACAATTAACACAGTGGAAAACAACCAGCAAAGCAAAATCCACCATCCCAGGCTTTGATCAGCATCTCAGTATTGAGAAATGATGCCTTTGGCAGAAAATTTTTCCTCAAGTCAAACTGGATGTGACCTGTTGGAGGGAGAGAAAAGATTTTTGTAATTTTTGATAGCAGCAGAGTTCTCCAGGCCCAAGTTCACCAGATCTGACACAAAAGGCCCACCGCAGTTGCACAAAAGGCGGAGGGGGGCATTGTTTTTGTTTTGCAAGATGAAGTTGTCCATCTCATGGTGAAACAGCAGTAGGAGAAACTACTAAAGATGTATACAATATTTACTTTTTTCTCCACTTTGATCTCACACTGAAAAGATTGTTGACCTTGAGATTTTTCATCCTTTAGTGAAAGTGAAAAGACTAACATACCAACACACACACACACTTTTCCTCCATCTTTGTAGGGTTTTGCAGAAGCAAAAATTTTCACAGAAAAGGTGCTGAGTGTGAAAAATGCATAGAAAAATATGCAAAATATCTCAAAATGTCACCAATAGGGATAATTTTTTAAAACATCATTCACATGTAAATATGGCCAGTTTCTATGCAGCACCAATTGCATTGCCAAGATAGAATGCTGACTTAGTATTTAAGACACTACCTTTTTATACTATTTTATACTGTTTACTATGGATATTTTACATTTAATACCATATTTTATGCTACTTTATTCTGTATCTCATACTGTATTTTATTTACTTTCTGCTCATTGCAGATTCATTTCACACACAGGGATAAAATAAGTGAAAATTTATGCCCCAGAAATTGCATATAATTTCATAAAAATATTGCAGCCCTCATAGACTCTGGAACTAGCAACTGGAAAAAACAATGCATCCTTCCTCAATAAACTGCCCCATACTGCACATTACTCTGGGTTCAAATTCTACAAAGGGGACTTCGCAATATCATACACTGGACAGCTAAGTAGAACCTCAAAGAAGAAGAAAAAGAAGGAGGGAAGTGTAGGAGACCACCCTTTCGTTCTCATTTTGGGAGCTGTGGACTGTAACACTGAGAGGAAGAACCTATTTTTTAGGGCTAGGGCATCTTGTTTCTCCCAGTTCCTTCTACAATCCGGTACCATCTTTTGTTCATGTCAAATTGCATGAGCTTAAATTACAGAAAGGTAGGTTCTGATTGAACATTAAGGGGAAACTTCTTAGTGGCAAGCACAGTCTGACAAGGAAATCACAACCCTGGGGAAAAAGTGGATGCTCTTTTGCTGAAGGTCTTCAACCAGAATGCCATCTCATGGGGATCCCTGACTTGCCTTCAGTGAGCAGGGGAGAAAGCCTGAAAATGTTACTTTTTGGACTTGAGCTTCTTGACTATGTTGGCTGGAGGAGTCAAGAAACGCTCATCCAAAAAGTAACTTCTCCAAGCTGTGGTAGAACAGGGGGGTTATATTAAATGGCCTACAACGTTCCCTTCCATGTCTATCATTCTAGGATTGTGCAGTGGTAGCGGTCATACCAACCTGACTGATGTTCACTGCTGAGCCAAGATGAGAGGCACCTGGGCACTGTCATAGCGCCTGCTTTGCATAGGATTGGTCCTCTCGCCTGTGCGGACGTTGAACATGGGCAAGGTGGAGAGGGGCCGAGGGACGTCTCTGCTGCCAGCCATTTGCCTCAGTTCCTCTGTGTTCTCATGAATCGTGTGATGATGCACCATCTGGATGCTGAAGAGAACAAAAAAGAAAAGTTGTTGCGAGACAGGGAAGGAAAGCATGAGTTATCATTAAGTGGATTCCATACACAAAAACTGGCAGATGCAAATTTTAAACAATTTGGCACCCATAGGCAAATAGCCATACTATCTATCTAATGAACTGGGTCCTAGTTCATTATATGAAAATCAGTGCTCAAAGTCAGAATGCCAGTAGGATGCATGAGAATTTAATTGCGGATCAATTAGGATAAGAATTTACCATAATTTTCAAATATCTTACAAATGTGTGAGAAATCAAAATGGACAGGTTCATCTATCTGGGTGCAGAGTTTTGAGTGCTTAAATCTTCCGTGTCTGGCACTGTTGAAACCCTGTGTATTCCACCATGTTAGTAATGAATTAGGGTTTTCAACTCTTTTTTTTTTTTTGCTGAGCAGCTCCTTGTCTTTAATATGTTTGGCAAGCAAGTACTTTACAACACAGTCCCCTCTAAACTGTTGATAGCTATAACTTTCAAAATGTGGCCAGTAGAGAGGGATGAGAATGTTATTTCCACTCATTGTTCAAGAATTTACCAAAATTCACAAGTTTCTTCCTATAAAAGATGTGGGGGACTTATCTTTAGGTAGAGAGAACTGAGTCTGACCTAGCTGTATCATTCCTCTTTTCCCTGCTTTCACATCATCCTCATTGTCCGGATGCAGTGAAGGACTGGATGCAGATGAACACACTGAGACTTAATCCACACAGGACAGAAGTTCTGCTGGTCAGTAGCAAAACCAACCTGGGGTTAGGATCATAGTATGTTCTGAATGAGGTTGCACTCTTTCTGAAAGATCAGGTTTGTAGCTTAGGGGTGCTCTTGGACCCAGCGCTGCTCCTGGAAAGCCAGGTTGCTCCTGTGGCCAGGAGTGCCTTTGCCCCATTTTGGCCGTTGTAACAGTTGTATCCTTTCTTGGGAAAGGCAGGTCTTGCCACAGTGGTTCATGCCATAGGTGCCTCCCAATTAGACCACTATAGTGCACTCCACATGTAGCTGCCCTTAAAAAGTGTTTGGAAGCTGCAGCTAAGAAAAAATGCAGCAGCCAGACTGGTGTTGGGTGTACATTTTGGAGATCATATGACACCAATCTTGTGAGAACTGCACTGGCTTCTAGTTTGCTTGTGAGTTCAATTCAAGTTGCTGGTTTTGGCCTACAAAGCCCTAAATGGCTTGGGGCTGAGATATTTGAAAACCATCTCCTCTCATATTAGCCTTCCAGAAATTTTGAGATTTTCAGAGGACGCCCTGTTGCATGTCCCAATATCTCATGAAGTTAGGCTGGCAGTATATGTAACAGGCCCTTCTATCTAGCAGCATCCCAACTGCGGCACTCTTTACCCAAGGAAGTTATACTGCTGCCATCTCGTTTAAGTTCTCTATGGGCAACCAAAACAGTGCTGTTCCATATGGTCCTTAATGTCTCAAATTGCTCTAACTGTCTTAAAATTGGATTTTTAGATTGTTTTTAGGAATTTTTAAAGAATATTTCAATGTGCTTTTGGAAATGGAAAAATTATTAAATTTGATAAATGGGAATTCAATTCAAAAGTTTGAAAGACAATGGAAACCAGTATTGGACTTTGCTAAAAGTAAGGACAGATATTAAAAGTAAATAAGATAATTACAAATATAAAATGAAGTATAAAAGGATAAAGATTTATTTACATCTGTAACCATAAGTTTGACAAGGGTAAGAAAGAAAATGTTAAAAGGGAAAAGTAGGTTTTGATAAGATGATGCTTACTGAATATATAATTTGGTGAAAATGCACAATAAGGAAGAAAGGTTGCGATTATTTGGGAGGGGCGGGTTGCATTAAGCAAATGTCATATATAATGTAGACTGGAAAGTGTATTATTTTATGGTTGTAACTTTGGACTAAAAAGATATAATAAAAAATAAAATGTTTTTAATATTTGTATGGTTTTAATAGTTTTTATTCGTTCATCACCTTAGTAGCCCTTGTCAGTTTGGAGGCAATACAGTAAAACCTCAGGGAGTGTTTTTGTGACATCACAGAGCACCAAGCTGACATCACAGAACGCTCAGCTGTGTTCCCATGACAACTAGCTAAGCCAAGATACAAAATATCTCTGTGAGATGGATAGGCTTTATTTGCCTCGCAGCACAGTACCATCAGCTTGAGATCCTCCATGCTCCCTGAGTTCCAATTTCCAAGTACTGTTGAGAGAGGTTCAAAAGTGATACTCGACGAGGGGCGCTCAAGAGAAAGCAGCTGTTCAGGGCCCCACTGATCAAGGCAAGAAGTGGATGGCTGAATGAACAAAAGAGTCAAGCTGTGAATGTGAAGAGATCTTGAGAGCCACGATATCTTCACATACATTGAGAGCTGTGACAGACACGTGTTGACAATACAGACTGATAGGACATAACAAAGGAGCAGCTTTTCTCCTGTTTGATTTTCTTTATATCTTCAAAGGAGGGAAGAAAGAAGAGGGAGATAACACATACTTTCCCTCTCAAATAGATACAAGGGCAGGTCCTAGCTGCCAGAAATAACTGATAAGACAGGGAGCTAAACTGAAGGTCTTTTCAATCTGAACTGCATCATGGAATCAAACAAATTTTCAGAAATTCCTTTGGTAGGTGCATCTGACTCAGGCTCAACCAATCTGGCCTCACCTCCAGCTTCAGAAGATACTGGACTATCTGGTATTTCCCAGCACACTCAATCAACAGGTTCTGTGGACTCTCCTGCCCCACTGAATTCTTCAGTGCAGAGAGGCAGATGCCATTCTAGGTCAAAAAGGGCCGTGGCTTCCAGTCCAACTCCAAGGACTGCTCGACAGCTTAATCGATCAAGAGCCATTGCACCCAAGCTGCCTACCACCAAGCTTTCTTTGTTGATCTTCACAGCTGTGGCCACCTGCCCAAAGAAGTCTGGCCTCTCTTTGCGAGCTCTGAAGAAAATTGTGACAAACATGGGCTATGACATGGCCAAGAAGAAACCTTATTTTCTGAGGTCCATCAAGAGCATGGTGGACAGAGGACAACTCTGGCAAGTGAAAGGGAATGGAGCCACAGGCTCTTTCAAGATCAACCCTGACTTGAGAAAGAAAAAGCAACAGCCAAAGATGAAAGGAAAAGGTCAGAAGGCAAAGGAATCAACTAAGAAGAAAGACAGCTCAGCCAAGTCTAAGAATGGCAAGAACAATGCCAAGAAGGAAGGAAAAGTGGATTCCTCTAAGAGAGTCTCAAAGAAAAGCAGAACCCCATCCCTTCAAGCTGTTCAAGGTCAGGCCAAAGCGTGAAGGATGCCTAACCTGTCCTCCGGAGTGACATCTGCATCCTTACGCTGAATAAAGCGACCCCTGTATTTAAAATTCTCCAATGTCTGTATTTTTAAGAAAAGAAAACAAGAAGGTGGAATGTGAATTCCAGCTGTGAAGTGTAGAGATAAGAGATGAATGAATATATTTCTTTCATGTGTGTGTGTATATGTATAAATGAGAGAGAGGAAAACTAATATTTACCAATAAATTTCACCTGTGTAATAAACAGGTGAAATTCATTGATAAAACAGTCGCTAGAATTACCTTATATATAAGATACTATGCAAATGTTAGACAGAGGAGGGAGAGAGAAAAAAATGTTACCTAATTGAATTGAAACAAGGGTAAACTGTTATATTTGTTAATGATAAGGTTTTATCAGTTTCTGAAGAACCCAACAAAAGAGTACCAGATGTTATAAGGAGTCTTTTGTCTACCATCCCTTAAATCAGCCTTCCCCAATCTGATATCCTCCAGATTCTGGACCTCATTTCTCATTAGCCACAGCTAAGGTAGCCGCTTGTGAGATGGATCGTATGAGCTGAAGATCCAAACATCAAGACAATCTAAGATGGGGAAAGAGTGATGAGAGAATACCAAATATATCCAAATATTTTACACAACCAGGCTTTCAAAATGGTGATAAAATTCCTGGCAGCCAAAATCCTAGTGACTATCAATAGTTCCCAAGCCATTTCTTTATATACCGGACTAGCGTGTTTACTTGGCGTTGCCCAGGATTTTATTTTCTCATAGGTAACACTTGTTAGAAATACCTTAGGCATTACCTCACCTTACCTTAGGAATTAGATGTGGTTGAAATACACAGATTTGAGATTCTGTGTAATTCTCCAAACTGCCTTGTCCGATACCTGTAACTTTTCCCCATAGTCCCCAATCCAATCTGTATTCAGAGTTGTTAACAGAGGTTGGGTTTTGGAGGGAATACATTGCCCTTCTTGTCACTGCTAGGCCTTATCTCCATAGCAACCAGCCAGGTCCAAGAGCTCTCTGGCTGCGAATTCTAAAGGCCCCTCCCTCAACTGCAAACTCCAGGGTTCCACAGAATCTTCACAGCCAGCCAATCATACGAGATCTTCTTGCCTCACCCAGCCAATCATATGAGGTCTTTGCCTGCCTGGTGCAGACAAACTCACAAACTTTGACTTTTATATAGTGGATATACCTGTTCATTTATATAGCCCGGAAGAAACATTGGATCAGACAAAACATGAGGAATTCATAATATTCCATACATGGCATTAGATCCAGATTTAGGCATATCTTATGGGTCTGGCTAAAGCAAACCTCTTCATTCACCACATCCTCCCTACAACAGCCTCTCTAGTCCTCTTGTAGTGTTACACTGTCAGCTGGGAGATCCTGCTGAACGAGGTGAGCTGTGATGCACAAGAATCCACAAAAACGGGACAGAAGGATCTTCTATCAAAAAGAAACCTTCCACCTGCAAATGGTGAATGCTGGTTTGGACAGAGTTTTGATTTTTTTTTATTATTATTATAATCCCCAAAATCTCCCAGGCAGCATAGCTGCTGGTCATGCTGCTGAGGGAATTCTAATAGTTGTAATCCAAAGAAGTAACTCTTCTAAACTTTCAATGTAACCCATCCCTTTTTCTTATATACTTAATTAAGCATTTCCACTAAATGTGCATAACTTAACTGTTGCCATATCATCAGCCTCTGTCTTCATAGTTCCCCTGCATGTGTCACAATTGATTAGGTGTAGCTGGCACTGAGGCATAGTTGTTCCCAGTCCATGTCACTGTCATGTATTTTACTCATAATTCTGTTCCATGCCACATTAATCTGCAATTTTTTGTAATACTTACTGAAAAAAGTATTTAATTATTTCAACACATATTTAGATTGTTCCTTCAAACATATACTCAGATGTGTATTTTCTTTTGAAATACTCCTTTCAATAGACAACTAAGGCACAACACTGACAGAACAACAAAGTCTGAGAGCATACTAAATTCTGATCTACACATCAGTATGAAAGGTGTAGATCAGGTTATTTTAACTAGGAGTTCACAAATCTAAAGCAAGAGAGCCAGTTTAGTGCAACGGTTAAGAACAATGGACAGGACTGGGGGACCTGAGTTGAAATCCCCCCAACCCATTAATGACTGTCATATCTTCTTGGGTCAGTCATATTCACACTCAGCCACCTACCTCACCAGATTGCTAGGATTAAAATGAGAAGGAGACGCCACGATAGGTTTGCTTTAGGGTCACCGTAAGTCAGAAACAACTTCAAGGTCCACAACAAGGCTGACATTCCCACCTCTTCCCTTTAGAGATTTTCGGTGTGGAGAGGAATTGGGACAAGGGTCCTGCTTCTGACTGTCACATCAGAAATCATTTAAGAGAGCAGTAGAAACATCAACTGATAGAAAAACAGACCTCTTTTGCTCGCACCAGCTGCTGGCAGGTTGGGTTGGCCAGGAAGGTGCTACTTAGCTATATAACTCAGGTAGATATGTAGCTAAGTAATACAGAATACTCAGGTAGATACATAGCTAAGTAATACAGAGTACTGTATTAGTAATACAGATCTAGAATACTGGGCGAAGGTTCTGTCTGCTTGTCAGTACAACATGCAAAAACGGCTGGACAGATTTTCACCAGATTTTGAAGAGATGTTTGCAAAGATCTGATTTAAAATACAGGCATTCCCTGCTTGTTGACAACTTTTTTTTTTTTTTGGTGGCATGCTGTGCTTTCAACCTTTGTAAATTATAAACATGTACTGCTCTTTCAATGTGGGGTTCTCTCTTTTCTCTGTTCTTCTCTTCTTGCCTCTTCCTGTAGGGAACATGAGGAAATTACAAAGGCTCAGCCTCCATAATTCCTTTATGTTCCCTACAAGAAGAAGACAAGAGGAGAACAGACATAAAGACTGGGTCTTGCTTTTCAACCAATCCTACTTTCTCACAGTGCTCTGGCCCCCTAACCTGTCGGACGTGTAACCTGCATAGGCTATGAGGTTTACAAAAAAATATTGAGGGCACTGGGGGATACCCCAATTATTTTTAATTTGTACAGAGAGGTGTGACATATCATTTGAAAGATTTTGACAAGCTGAGATACATTTTTTTTAAAAAAAAATCTGCTGTTCTGTCACCATATCATAAACAACTGGGTGGATTGTCACTAAATTTGACAGGTATATATGCTACACAGCACACATATAGTTCACTCTGTGGGGCTGTGGACACACACCCTATTAGTTTTCATGCAGAGCATGCTGTGTTCGCTGGCTGATAAGCAGAGGCCTGCTCTCTTAAAAGAAACTGAGATCAATGCACATTATGATGAATGTCTGAGAGCCAAAAGAGATAGGCCTCCTCCAGGGCAATTGAAAGTGAGCAATCATTAACAATAATTCTCCCAAGCAACTCGGAGTACAATAGCTGATACAAGGCCAAGTTCCAGACAGTTCAGAAGGCAAGTGCCAGATACTAAGCGCAGTTTCTGAACTATCTTCAAAGGCAGCCCTATATATAGCATATTAGGGTACTCTAGCCTAAGCTTTGATCATCCACTGAGATCTTCGGTGGTGAGATGGCATTATTCACAAAGCCATAGCAGAGAAACCTGCAGGTATCCTGAATAAAATTGATAAAATGTGATTAAAAATATTATCATATAATCTGGGCTCAAGGACAAGACAACATCTAGCCCTCATTGTCACTGCTGCTGTGTGTCTTCTTATAATGACCCTAAGGCAGACCTAACACAGCATTTTCTTGGTGTGATTTATTCAGAGTGGGCTTGCCATTGCTTTCCTCTGAGGCTGAGTGTGACTTGCTCATGGTCACCAAGTGGTCCAAGTCAAACCATTACTCCACACAGGTTCAACAGATAGTAGATGGCAGTAAGGAAACTGATTGAATGCAATTCCTTCCCTCTGCACTCCCCCCCCCGCCTTTTCTGCTATACCAACAAGAAGCCCAGTAGGGCTTTGAATATGTACAGAGTCTGACTTAACAGGCAGGGTTGCCTTGCCTGTGTGCAAGTGGATTTCCGTGGCTGAGCAGGGATTTGAACCCAGTCTCCCAGAGTCCTAGCCCAACTCTCAAACCACTATACCACCCTGGTTCTGCCCTTAGTCTGGAAGATTTCAAGGGATGGCTGCAGCTGTTATTGCATGGGGCAAGATACCACTTCAAGAGACCCTCTTGCAAGAGTGGCAGCCAGTGGATAGTTTCGAGGGGGAAACGTACAATGAGTATGCTAAAGACAAGAAGATCCTTGCAGCATTCCAAAAACAGTTAGTGAGAGGGGATTCAAACAAAATTGAGGAGCAGAATCCCTTGGCATCTGATTCCAATCAAGGACACTGAAATTATTTGGCATCTTCAGACAGAATCCCACCCCCCACCTTCTAGTCTGAAGATGGATGGACGGCCAGATAAACAGACATATGAAACACACAAATGCACGCATGTCCTAGTTGTGCTTCACCCCAGTACTTAAAAGGTTGAGGCAAGTGCACATTCAGAAGCTCTTTTAGAAATGTTCTCACGTCTTCTGAATTGGCATCACCCTCACAGGTCCAAATACAATAGCAGGCACAAAAATTAGACAGTTGAAATACAGCACTTTATTATTATTTCTCCTTACAGACAGCTTCGGCTTTGGAAACTTCCTGTTGTCAATATCTGAGTGGGTGTGATTTCTTTAGTTTGTTCTTATTTTTCTTTGACCTTCTCCGTTTCCTTCTCTTGGAAGCTCTCTTCTTCATAAGAGTTGTCATCACCTTTCTCTTCCTCCTCCTCCTCCTCCTCTTCCTCCTTCTCTTCTTCTTCCTCCTTCTCAGCACATTCATCATCATCTCACTGATGCCATAGGAGCCTGTAAGTCCGCGGCCAGTCAATTTCCTCAACAAGCCCTTAGCTACCAAGGCCCTCAAGACCCTTTTGAAGTGATTCTTCTTCTTCTCAAGGTCATAGCCAGTGGCAGCAACACTCTTCTTCAAAGCCTGCAAGGATATCCCTCTCCGCTTCTCAGTGGAAGCCACCACCTGGAAAATAAGTTTGGAGACACCACGTTTGGGCAAAAGATATTTCCAGGGGAAAGAAGGTTTGTGAGCCTCTCGACTTTTGGGCCTCAGATGTAGGCCAGAACAAGATGGCTGAGGTTCACCAAAATCTTCATTTTCTTGTAGCCTTGGGACAAAGAAGTCTGGAGACATTGGTTCAGAACTCACTTCATCTGAGCGTTCTGCATTTTCTGGGAAAGTCAGTGGAGTTTCATTTATGGTACTCATTATTCTTCAAACTTGGCTTAGATTGCTACTTCCTCACCATATCTAGCATTCCAAAGGCTGGCTTAGCTTATTCTGTTAAATTCCCAAATCCTTCTGCATTCCAAGGGCCTTAGAGTGAGATGTTTTTCACGGGAGACCTAGTTTGTGTGCCTCACACAGCAAGGAAGATGTTAAATGAGATCCCCGTGCAAGGCAGTTATGTTAGGTCAGCCACCTTTCCTAGGAGCTATGATGTTAGAGGAGGAGGGGTTTGAACTAAATGGTTGCCATGAGAACAGCTTGATGAATTGTGGGGTCATAGTCACTCCGTAATCCCTGTGTGTGAGAGTGTCTTGTCCAGAGCATGGGAAAGGTAGTGTTTTAGATCATAATTCTAAAGTTTTAGATAATGTTTTAGATCAGAATCGTCCAACCAGCATGGCAAGTGTCCATGCTTGCTGGGAGATTCTGAAAATTGCAGTCTGAAAGAAAACTTTTACAGTTTTGTCACAGCATGAAGTAGAGATATTTCCGATTGCCTATAACAGTTTGATCAACAGATAGAATCCATATAGTCAATAACTAAGTCATAACATATAACTCTTTAGCAGCCTTCTCCTATTCAGTGACCTCTCTATGATTTATTTCAACTTCCATCAGTCCATAACACCTTGCTATCTTGGCTGGGGATGGCAGGAACTGTAGTTCAACCCACCTTGGACAGTGCTTCTCAGTGATTAAAGCCATATTTAGAATAACTGTGTTTACTTTTACAAGAACTCACTTTTATAAGGACACAATATAACGTCCAAAGAAACGAGGTCAGTAAGCCTGACATGGAGAAAAAGGCCTCATAAACAAAGATTTAGCAGGAGGCAGCAGGGAATAGAATGGTTTATGATGTCACATTTTCAGAAAAACTAGTGTCAGCTGAAATACAAAATGCTCATTTGAAAAACCAACTTACTCTGAGGTCTTCTTGTCCCTTTTGTACCTGCAGTGAAAGAAAAATGGGGTTAGATATGCAAGAACAAACTCTTTTCTTTCTTAGTAGTAGCTCCAGGGCTGTATCTGAATCAGATCCTGGAAAAGTTATTTGTAGGAATACTACTTCTAGAATCCACTAACCAAAATGGCCAGGGGTTCTCCTGGCTAGTAGATCCTGGGACCAGTCATCCTCCCAAAGTTATTTTTTTCCCTGTCTGGACTTAGGGCTATATCAGGACAATGACTATTCCACATAATGATGTTGTTTAGCAGGTACAGGCCCATTTCCCTAACAAACCAGTATCTTATATTTGCCCTTGGGGAGATTCAACTTCATTAGTGGCATCATTCCACCACAGAGAATGGATTAAAAATAGTGAATTTGTATGCTTATAAAATGATTTCACTGGTAGGCAAGGGTGCTGAATGTTCATTACTAAGACAATTCTGTCACATAACTCTTTGGATTCCTAATTCACAGAATTAAAACCACATATTACTTCAAAATCCAGATCACAGGTAAGAACAAATTCATGTGAAATATCCACCTGTCTGCATAACACAGCTTTCCCTGATCCTCTGTGTGATGGGGATAGTGGTATCTATAGTCCAACACATCTCAAGGGTGCCAGGTTGGGAATGGTCAGTGTAGCATATCCCTCCTATAGTATCTGGTAGCCACCTCATTTTCATACAGACCTAATTCACTTTAATTCCTGTTCTTGGTCTCAGTATTTTTCCAGACTTTGCTTTGCATTCTGGAGTCTGAACTCACATAGAAAATGCACGGGAATACAGCATGCATAAGGTTGTAATGCCTTTTTGTTGTTGTTGTTGTTCCCATGAACACAACCTTTACCACCTAATATACTTGGTTTTTCTTTCCATGCAGAGGTGGTTATTCAGCAGCCCTCCAGAGGTCGTTGGACTGCAATTCCTAACATTCCTCACCATCAGTTATACTGTCTACTGGGGGTTGCACTCAAACAACATCTGGAGGACCACACAATCCACACTTGTTTGAAAACATACATGGCTCCTTTGCATATTGCCCACTTGCTCCCACACATACCAAGCCAGAGAATAATACATGATCACCAACCTCCTGTTCAAGACACAAGCTCAACTTACATGCCTTCCCGTCTGCAGCACATAATGTAGGCCAGGATGAGACAGAGGAGAAGGCCCAAGAGGAAGGGAAGGAGGAACGTCAGCAAGAAGTCATAGAAGAATACCCGGTCGGAGACATTGTCTGGAGGATTGAATTCACTGCCCTCCTCCAGTATCTCATCTCCATAGATAGGTACCGTGATGTTCTTAATTGTGGGGCCTGTCTGAGGAAGGTAAAAAGTGAGAAGATTAGGAAAGTGCCCACCTTACGCCATGCCTTCTTATGCATTCCTATCCCCAGCTTCTCTCACCAAGGTAAGATTGCACCAGTCAACTTGGAATCGAGGGCTGAAACTGTCATAACACGAAATGATGGGCTGCTGCTCCAATTTGCACCGGAAAAGGTTGCTAGGGGACTTGGCCTCGTTCAAGCACTCTGTGAATGGATCCTTGGAACCCATCTTGACATAGACACTGCAAGGAAGGAAGGGAGGAAGAGCTCAGCATGCCAAGAAAAGAAAACCTAACTGTCCTAAAGGAAGCTTGAAAAATCAACAAGCAGGCCAGAATCTTGCCTGCAGTTTTGAAAAATCCCATAAATTCTGGGGGCTGTAAACTAGAAAAGCCACTGCCCCAGCTTTTACGCTGGTAGAAGTTTAGAAATAAAAAAATAAAACAACACTCCCATTTTCATAGAAAGATTTCTGATCGCTTACCCTTCCTTCCTGTTTTCTATTGGCAAAGGCACACGGCCTCCCCGGTCCAAAGCTGAGGTAATATTGACAATAGTCAAGATTTCTTGTTCCCACATGCTGTCCACTGCTTGCTGAAAAAGCTCCTGGGCCTCTATAGGTAGCATTTCCTCCACATCCCAGTTCTTCACCAAGAAGTCAGCTTGATACGGCATCTCTCCTTCTACACAGAAATGAGGGAGAAGAGGAAATTAGACCGCAAAGAAGCAGCAGCACAAGGACCGAGCTACGCCGCAGGGCTGTCTGTAATCACTTCAGCCCATATAGAGCATTCCTATCTAGGCCGAATCAACACACTCCCTGTACTCACATATAAAAGAAAGTGAGCCTGCTTGCCTCTTGACAAACACGTGTCCTTAAAACACCCTACAAGTCCCTGGGCATGGGTTCAGACATGTCAAACCTCACAACCTCAGCTCCTGCAGGCTTCCTCACAATGATGTGGTTCGGGATGTCCCATCTCGACAGCTCAATTCCTAGACAGAGGTAGGGCAGATGGAACGGGGCACAAAGCCTTATTCCAGAATGAACCCCACAGGAGTCTTTATGGTATGAACATTAAGAAGAGAAATGGCCACACAAGGTATTATAAGAACAGTTGCTACAAAATGTGTTTTAACACTGTGTTTTAAACAGAACTGCTTCCTGAGTTTTTTGTTTTTTTAAAACTTACTAGCGTATTTACCCAGCATTGCCTGGAATTTTATTTTCCTCTTAAGAACTCACCAAACTGTCTTCTCCAGTACCTGTAACTTTTTCCCATATTTCCCAATGCAATCTGTATTCAGAGTTGTTAACATATAGAGGTTGGGTTCCTGAGGGAAATACACTGTCCTCCTCTTTGCTGCTAGGCCTCATCTCCATAGCAACCAGTCTGAGGCCCAAGAGCTCTCTGCCCAAGAATTCTAAAGGCCCCTCCCTAAACTGCCAATCCCAGGATTGCATAGAATCTCCACAGTCAGCCAATCATATGAGGTCTTCTCACCTCACACAGCTAATCGTATGAGGTCTTTGCCTGCCTGACACTGACAAACAGACAAACTCACAGACAAACTTTCACTTTTATATAGTAGATGTACAGTTGGCTGTCCACATCTGTGGATGTGACTTTCATAGATTTGATTAGTTGCAAGTTTCTCCAGCCTCTGCCCCACCACCTCAAGCACTTCTTTTCCAGGGGAACCTTCCCTCTCAGCTGTTCCGATCAGGCCACGCAGTCCTTTAAAAGCCTGCCTTCAGTCCTCTTCCTCCTCCACCAGCTGCTGCCTGTTCACCTAAGGATGGCTTTCACCCTGATTTCTCAGTACCACAAACACTCTCCTGATGCCCCCCACACACACCCAAGGAAGAACATGGACAAGAGAGAAGAAGTACAGGGCCATAATGCCAACCCACCCCTTTCCCTCTCCTTTCACTAATCTGGTTTGGACTCTGGGTTCTCCCCACCATGCCTCAGCTCCCTTCGCACAGACAAACATACACATACACATACATGCATACACACACACACACACACACACACACACACTCTTTCATATTTGCAATTTGTTCACTTTTGCAAGGGTCCTGCACCCTAACGAATGTGGAGGACTGACTGTATTAATAATTGTTTTAAAGCTGTGACTTGTTTTAAATCCAATGAAGATGTTACATTGGATGCTTCCTGTCCAAGGAGAAAGGTCGGATATAAATTAATTAAATAGCTCTCTAATGCCAGTGGTATCTAGTGGTTCCCATGTTGATCCGGTGGTGACTGTATTCCAGGTATTGGCTCACTTTAAAAGAGCTCTCTCCAGAGTGCTGATCTTGTTTAGGAATAAGGTTCAGCACCTTGAAGAGTTCTTTTTAAAGCCTGGATTGGATTCACAACCCACTGACATAGAAGCCACCAGCAACCATTGCTGATGGGCATTCATACATGTTAAGTTTCATGCTATATGCTTTAAAAATTACATAACTTGGTCAGACAAAGATCACAAGCTGGGGATGATGGAAGCTGTAGTCCAACCAACTGGATGTGCACCAGTTTGGGAAAAGCTGACCTGACCCTGTGTTTAATCCCAAAAATTAATCAGATGGAAGCTTCTGGCTTGTTTCTTCATAATTTGCCACTTAGACACTCACCAGTTTTGCACATGGAGATTACATAAAACAATAGGTTTACTTCTAATCAATGAGTCTAAGCCCCACCACATCTTGCGGCAATCAATTCCATACCTACTTCCTTATGTGAAGAAATACCTCCTTTTCTCTTTTGCCAATCAGTTTTTCTTTTATCCTGCTCCAATATTACAAAAAAAGTGGTGGTGGTAAAGAAGTCTCTGTCCACTCACTGTTCAAAAATTTATAAACTTCTATACTGCTCTTTAGTTGTCCTTTTTACTGAAGTATAACACCTCAAATGATTCCCTTGTATGCAATGTGCTCCCATGCTTTAATCATTTTTTTCCAATACTATTACATCTTTTTGAGCTGGTGCAAAAATATTCTCAATATAACCATACCATAACCTGATACAATGGAAGTAAGATTCCATGCTGTGTCTTTGATTCCCAAGTTCCTTTCATACCAGTGGATACAAAGCATGTATTTGGTACTTCTAGTTCCCTTCTGCATCATTTCATCCATACTCACACAGAGCCCACAACTCTGTATGCATGTTCTTGAAAGCTAGAGCCTGCTCACACTATACAATTATAATGCTGTGGTTCCCCTTTTACTGCCATGGTTCCATCCTATGGAATCCTGGGATTTTCAGTTTATAGCCTCCACCATTCCATAGGATGCAACCATGGAAATTAAAGTGGAATCATAGCATATAATTGTGTAGTGTGAACGGGGCCCCTAATCCCATTGAGATGTCATTGTGAACAACACTGCATAGGACTAAGCTGTACTGGGAGATGGAGCTCCATAGCACTGGCAAGCAGGGCTCTGACCAGTCCCACCCACTCCTGCCAGTGAGTAGCAGTGCAAAGACTACAATCAGGGACCCTAGTTGCAACTCCTCATCCTACTGCCTGCCACTGGTGGGAGTGGGCTAGACACATAATCCTATAATGCCACAGTCACCAGTGGTGCAAAGCGCCACCCTTTGGTACAGCTGCCTGGATTTTAAGGTGGGGTTTGGGGGCGTTTGCAGTCATGGCAATGGTGCCCCAAACTTAAATGTGAATACTGATACAGTGAACATGAATACAGTTGTGACAACATAAGCCTCACGACTGCCTAATGGTATACCAGCCTTCATTTTCCTAAAAGGAAAATGTAGTCCACTTGCATTTTCTTAATTTGTCCAAATAACATCTAGGTTGGACAGATATTTCTGAGTCCAGTGAGTCATCACTTCAGTTCCACAGTGCTCACTGCAATCACTAAGAGTGTATAAGGACTGCCAACTGTATAAGGACTTTTCCCATCTCCCTTCTGTATAAGGACTGCCAACTGCAAAAGGACTTTTCCCATCTCCCTTCTCTGATACCAGTTTGTGGGGACACCCTAAATGTCCCCAAGGTTCTTATGAGGATTTGTCAATGCTAGTGTTGGTGCCAAGTGGGAACTGAACCCACAGTTGGTAGGTTAAAGGGTAGAAACCCCACATTAGGCTACAGAGCTGAGATTTCTTGAGGGGAACCCCCACGGTTGGTGGCAGCATGATGGGACTGTAAATAGAAAAAGGGTTCAAGACCCTGGACAGTGCCTTCCCCAGCTTTTCCCTGGTCTACTCTGCAGGGCTGGTAGAGATTCAGCACCCCGAACAGTTCAAATCCCAAAGGTTATTGCCTGTTTAAATGCCCAAACTAAAGGAACTCTCTCTCTCAGTCTCTCTGCATTTACTTAACTAAAGTTCCCCCATTTTGAATTTAATTAATTTTAAAAGTTGCCAGCCCCTTGTTCTACTTAAAATTATGCTGACATTAACTGGCAAAGACAATGTCTGGGTTCCCAGCATTAGTTCCAAGAACTCTGTTATTCTCTGAAACAATATTTCTTATACTTTACTGCTTAGCAAATACATATGTGATTCAGGGTTCATTGTTGATTGTTAACCTGAAGTTACTTTATTAGCAACAGAGTATCAGAACTTTGGTCCTGAGAAAACAATTATTCTTGCACATGTGTTGAATGCTTTATGAGATCATTGTCACCTTAACCTATAAAAACCCTCCTTTTAATAATAAAGGGTCCTTCTCTTATGCTCATGCAAGAAGTGTTCTTCTTTTAGGAGGAAGGAATCCCTTTGGCCAATGTTGGGGATTGTTCCAGGCTGATTCAGGACTCAGCTACAGTTGTATTGACTACTCAGAGTAGTCCACAGTGGACCAAATTTTTAGGTCTGGCCAGTTTGAGGGTTCAGGGGTAACCGTAACAGGACAAACAAAAAAATGCCACACAAGCAGTTTTTACAGGCTTTGCAAAAATCAAGGCTGTAAATGGGAAATCAAACTGATTAGAGGGTTGTGGGAATAGCCCCCTTTTTCTAGGAGACTTAGGCCTGATTATTACAAACCGGAGGCAAAACTGTGTTTTGACTGTACCACTTCAATTGTCAGGTGAATCCACCTCCATGCAAAACTGAACTCCAAACGCCCAGACATATAGAATATCAGCAACTTGGTAAGTCTATAGTCTTATGCCAGGATGAGCTAGTTTTCTATGTGCAGAGAAATTTATTTATGCCTTAAAATTATGCCTTAAAACACCATTTTCTGTGTGGCCCCTTACTTACAAAACATGTTGACTGACTGCTTCAGGGAAAAGGTTTAGTGTAACCCTGGGGAAAAGCCAATACGTCTCTGGGACCAAAATGATATATAGCCAGCAGTATGGTTTAAAACAGATATGGTTAAGTAATAATCTTCTTTGTCTCTCCAAGACGAAGGTCATCATATGATCACCCCACCACTAACACCTCATCTTACCACACAGCCCAACAAAGACCTTTCATGGAGTCTAGGAAGCGTGCATCCAGACCACATTTTACAACATGGGGGTTATTCTGTGGCTTCCAGTAGCCCTAGCCAGCCCAACCAGAGATGTGGAATTCTGGAAGTTGCAGTCCGACAACAGTCGGGCTCCTTTCACTCTACACAATCATAGAACCATGATTCTGCTTTAACTGCCCTGGCTGCATCCAATGGAATCCTGGGGTTTGTAGTTTGGTGAGGCACTAGGACTCTCTGGCTGAGAAGTCTAAATGACTCTCCCTGCACTGTAAAGCCCAGAACTCCATAGGATGGAAATATGGCAGTTCAAGTGCATACTTTCCAACATTTCACAGATGAAAACCAGGACACATATGACCAAGCAACATCAGAGTATGGTGAAGATGTCAAAAGCTAATAATGTGGAAAAATACACAAACTAGGGGTTGCTTTTGCCTGAGCCAACTGGGATGGGTAAGGCCCCACCCCCTTCTTCCCTCCCTGCTGAGTTAATTGTGCGCAAAGTACTTTTGCATTTTGCATTCCTTTTGCAGAAAATGAAGTAAACCAAAGACAAAGAGGGATAAGAGAGAAACTGCGACAATTTAAAAGAAGCTGAAAAAAATGGAACAACAAGGATTTAATCAGGATTCTTCCTGCCAAACTGGGACAGTTGGAGGGTAAGGAAGTGAAATCATAGTGCTGTAATTGTCTAGTGCGCCAAGAAGGCCACATAGTTCTGATTCTTGTTTTAAAACAAATTGGAAGCAGTATCCCTACTAGAAAGGGACAGATAGAGAGGAGTGAATATACAGGATGTTTTGTGTGAAGGATGAAACATTTACCTGGAGATGGTGAAACAGTGATGACCATTGTTTGCCTCACTGTTTCATAGGTATACCTGTTATACGCCATCACCTGTCACAAAGAAGAGAAGAAGACTTGCTGGCAAATAAGTAACAGAAGAATTTTCTTAATATATCCCACTGCCCGTCAGGAAAGAAAATATATTTTCAGAGAGGATAAACAGAGCAAATAAATATTTTCCTCCATAGACAAAATGGCTGCCACTGAAGACAGATTTATGGACTGGGACATAGAAAGCCAAAGTCACAGGAGTCTAATCCTGTCCTCTTTGGAAGTAGCCAAATATTTGGCATTAGAATATTTATTCACTTATTTGATTCATATTCTACCTTTTCCCCAAGAATGTAACTCAAGGCAGCTTACAGCAAAACAGCACAGAGACATAAAGCAAATAAAAGCATTAAAAATGTAAAATTTATTTTAAAAATATGCTAGTAGAAAAACGAACACAGCACTCACTCAGATAAAAGGCCTTCTGGAGCAAGCAAGGTCAGTTATCAAAGACAAGACCTAATGAAATGGTATTTGACTGTGACTTTGAAAAGCAACAAGGAGAGACCCAACTTAGCTTTCCTCAATGGCAGCAATGCCAGAGTAAACACTGGAGAGAGCTCCTGTACCTTTAGTAGCTGTGTAGAAGAAGAAATTTCAGCATGTATTGCTTATGATCTGGTTGCACAACAAGCAACAGCTGCTAAAATACCCTCCTCTACACAACCATTAAAGGCAGAAGAGCCATCTCCAGTTTTAAATCTGGCAACCTTACTTAGGGAGTTCCTGAATTCTGGACTAGCCACTAAGGCCATTTCCACACTACACTGTTAATAGTGCTTTTATTCCACTTTCAACATCCGTGGAATTCTGGGGTTTGTGGTTTACTGAGGCCAAAGAGCTCTTTGGCTGAAAATTCTAAATGCCCTTCCCTAAACTGCAAATCCCAGGATTCCATAGGATGTTCAAAGTGGAATAATAGTGCTATAAGAGTATAGTGCGGAAATGGCCTAAGAGTGCATCTACATTACACAGTTGCAGGAGTTTGATACCACTCTGATTGCTTTGGCACCACCCTATGGAATCCTCGGATATATAGTTTGGTCAGGTCCTTAGAATTCTCTGTGTTCTGGACAATCCCCTGAACTCCAACACTAGAGCTCTCTAACAGGGAATTCTAAGTACCTCACTAAACAATGATGGATCCATGGCAAAGTTGTTTCAAACTGCTATCATTGTATAATGTGAAGATAATACTCCAAGAAAGCCTTTATAGCTGAAAGGTCAAGAGGAACAAGTGGCCATCCTACCAAACATATATAAAGCAAAAATGTGGCTTTGAGGCAGACACACTGAAAGCCTGATGTTTCTTCAGACATAAGCTGCACCTCAACTTGGGCTGAGAATGCCCTCAAGTACAGTCCTCTCTCCACATTAGTGAATTTGACCTTCATGAATTTGATTATGCATGTGGCACACTTGTGAGTTCTCTCACCTGCTCTGGAGGGCAACAAGACAATGGGGGGAGTGTGAGGAGGAAGGTGCATGCGTGTGTTCTCTTATCCAGGTGGGAGATAAGGCAACGGGAGTGGGGAGAACAAGGAGGGAAGGCACGTGCGTGTGTTCTCTCACCCGCTTGAGTGGGTGACAAGGCAATGGGTGGAGGAGCGTGTGGAGGAAGGTACACGCACGTGTCCTCTCGCCCAAGCAGGTTGTGAGGCAATGGGAGGGAGGAAAGCAAGGAGGAGAGGCATATGTGTTCCCTCACCCACTCATGCAGGCAGGAGTGAGGAAAGATATTCAGGCTTTTTCTACTTTTCTGAGGATCCTGCACCCTTTGCAAAAGTGGAGGGTCAACTATAATAGCATGAGCAAAATTTCCAATCTTTCCATTCAGTAGGGAATTATAAAACATACATACCTCAATTGTTTGCTCGCCAACATCTTCACTTGTTGCAGACCCATAGAGATAGCCTGTGTCAAAGGGGGTGCGTTGAGTGTAGTGCAGCCAGCGGGGCAAGTCAGGGTGATGTAGAAGATTGGTGTGGAAGGTGATGGGGACTTCAGGAGGAGAATCTGTAAGATTTCAGGCCCAGATTGAGTTCAAAGTATACTTCCACCACCAAGGAAAGGGAGATGTTGTCAAGGCTCCCCAAGCCTTTGAAAGGCCAAGAGGGACAAAGCTGAGACTAGGAAAGGGGTTGCCAGCTCAAGACTATTGCAACACTAAGATTTCAGGCTGAAACCTGAGTCCTAGAGATTGTCCCTGTTGAAGTAACAGGGGGTAGAGATTTCAGTTTATTATCCTACCACCCTGCCACCAACTGTGCGGATTCCTCTCAGGCAATTCTACCATTGTGGCCAAATGTGGTGTTTCTACCATTTAACCCACCAACTAACGACCTCTCACTGCAATTGCCAAAAATCAGGTCTTTTCCTGATCCCCATTTCTGCCACTATGTAAGGATTTCCTCCACATGTGTGACATTCACTGTGGGAACCATCTAAATGCCCTCAAGGTACTTATGAGAATTTATGCAACCTCTATCTTCCAATGGATACCACCCCTCTATATTTAATGCAGCCAACAGACACTTTATCTGAAACCATATTCTCAGACAGACAGCAGTTCCAGAGGCCAAAAGTATATAAAAACAAAAGGCAAAACTTTATTTAAAAAAGTTAAACATAACACAACAGATTATTTATTTTTTCATATTAAGACACTGTTCTCTCACAAACACACTCCTCTTAAACTAACTCAGACCCTTACCAATATTCAACTCAAACGCCCTTCTTTCACTCTACCCCATAAGGCTATTTCCACACTAGGCTGTTATAGTGCTATTATTCCACTTTCAACATCCTATGAAATCCTGGGGTTTGCAGTTTAGGGAAGGGCCTTTGAAGCCCCTCCCTAAACTGCAAACCCCAGGATTCCATAGGATGTTGAAAGAGGAATAATAGCAGTATAACAGTCTAGTGCACTAATGGCCTAACTCAAACCCCTCTCAAACTCTACTCTAACTGCACTCTTCTCAAACCCCAGGCAAACTGAACACACACACCCCAAACCGGACTCCCAATGTCATTCACCAACTATCATTCAACAGCTTTATGCAAATCTCCTCAAGGATTCCACCAATCAGCATTCAGTTCAACATTTCATTCTTACTCACCTTCGAGCAGCTTCTTACCTCATATTCTAATATACCATCAATAAAACAAGTGACACTTTCAAATACAAACCCTGGTGATGTCACAAGGAGCAATGTCAGGTAATATCAATAAGCATGATGAAATAAGCATCAACCATAGTTACAGACTGTACAATTCAAATTAAGAACACCAGGTCTAATAAATCGGGAAACTGTGTATACATACCCCTTTCAAGACAGTGCTCTCCCCTAAGACTCCTCCCTCTCCCCCTGATAACTAGAGAAGGGGTCTGACCCCGAGATTTGGCAACCCAAGCCAGGAATGGTGTCTAAATATGTACAGATCTACTATAAGAAGAGCTTAGCTGGTGCAGGCAAATGTCTGGATTCTATTCTATCACCTTTCTGACCCCCTTTCTGATTCTCTTACTGTCAAGGGAATGGCCAGATAGGGACTGACAGTGCCCCTGGTTTTTCGGGTATGGGCTACAAAATAAGAGAAACAGAATGCATGTAAAGAGGGAGAAAAAAGGACAGAAGAACAAAAGAAAACAGCGAATTTGTGTGTGTGTGTGTGTGTAAGGGTAGATAATTCACAACTTGGAAAATTTCCTTTTTTGGACAACAATTCCAAGAATCACTTAAGAATCGTGGCCAGTGCCCACAATGACTAGGGGATTCTGGGAGATGTAATTCAAAACTTTTCCAAGCTCTGTGACCAACAGACAAGTCTTCAGAGAGTAATATATATGTGGCTTTACACAGGTTCCTCGCACCGTTAAACCTCAACCTTCCCCACTAGCCTGTTGGCCTCTCAGGATTCCTGTCCTTATACCCAAAGCTTGTTCCACAAACATCTCTGTGATGCCACCTCTTTTTCCTTCCTTCACTTTCTTCTTTCCTTTCCTTAGATCCCACCTTTTCTGTGGCAACCCTAGAACAATGCTTTAGTCCTTTATGCTCTATTGGCAATTCAACCTGTTAACAAAGCTTCAGCAGAATTGGAAAAATCAACTCTCAGGATCTGGACT
This sequence comes from Iguana delicatissima, assembly GCA_948472985.1. Classification (NCBI taxonomy): domain Eukaryota; kingdom Metazoa; phylum Chordata; class Lepidosauria; order Squamata; family Iguanidae; genus Iguana; species Iguana delicatissima. Next base: position 124,574 of record CAOKZL010002130.1, read on the forward strand.
TACACAAAAATAAATAAATTTACTTTCTGTTTATTCCTGTTGCCTCCTCCTTTTGCTTCCTCTATGCTTTCTCCACTGTTGGAGGCAGGGATTTATCCTCCTCCTCATTATATTGAAGGTGATGGTTTGGACACGGACCTGGTCATACTTAGCGTAGACCCATTGAAATCACTTGGACTTCCAGTGTCCATGACTAAGTGAACTCTTATGAATTCCAGTGGGTGTATACTAAGTATGATCAGAGTTTTACTTTTAAAAATAATTAGCTGTACTTGAGAGAGTGTCTAAAAATAGGTAATTTACCATTACAATTATATATTTTTTTTTAAAAAAAGTAACTTTGCTTTCCCATTTCTCAGGTGGTCCTTTAAAAAAATGACCTCTGCATTCTACAAGCCACTGGCTTGTACTACAAAACACATTCTTTTCCCATGCAATTCATTTCTGTCTCAACAATCTCACAGAGTACAAGACACCAGCATGAGCCACAATGCTAGGCCACACTTGATATGAGACCACACCTCCATAACTATAAATGCAACTAAAATGTTACAACTACGTCATCAAAGGAATGAACCTAGCTAGCCCTCAATAAGCTCCAACCATAATAAAATATAGTTAGACCTTCATTATAAGAAAGGAATTAATTAAAAGTAATTAGTTGTTTTTAACTAGTTTCTTCCAAGTTCTGATTTGTGTCCAACCAAAGGAGAAGGAAAGACCTGATATGAGGCCATATCCTCATAACTATAAATGCAACTAAAAAGTTACAGTTACATCACCAAAGGAATGAAGCTAGCTAGCCCTTAAAAAGTTCTAATCATAATACAATACAATACAATACAATATAATTAGACCTTCATTATGAGAAACAGGAATTAATTACAAGTAATGAAGTTTTTTTTTTCAACTAGTTTCTTCCAAGCTCTGGTTTGGACCCAACCAAAGGAGAAGGAGAACACAAGGGCAAAACAATGTGCATAGATAACCAATTGACTCTGCGTGCAAATGAACTGATAAAAAAAAGATGAAGAAAAAAGAGAGAACCAGCCATAACAGTGACAACAACAAAACAGCTTTGAATATCTTACCATTATTATCCATTGGGGGAGGAAAGAGATCCTTGAAGCCCTCTGGTTCCAGCTCATGGACAAAGATCTTCCCAACCCAAGCAGTGAGAGTCAGAACAGGGAGACTGTCAGCCAAGCCCTGGCTGAAAAGAAGTCCTAGTAGAGGACAAAGCAATGTGAGGTTACCTCCAAAATCCTGATTCAACCATAATAAGGAGAATCGTAGAATCATAGCGTTGGAAGGGAACAAAAGGGCCATTTGGTCCACCAGCCCCCTGCTCTGCAGGGATATGCAACTAAAGCAGCCCTGATACATGGCCATCTAACCTCTGTTCTGCCTACTACCCTTACCTAAGTTATCTAAGTTTTTCCATGCCCACCCAAGTTTTGCTTAACTGGGAAGCATGCACATTTCTATCCTAAGAATATCACCAATGTGAACAGTTACCCAGTGGGGTGTCCAGACTGAGGCCCATTTCCACACCACATTGTTATAGCACTATTGTTCCACTTTCAACATCTGTGGAATTCTGAGGTTAGTAGTTTACTGAGGCCAAAGAGCTCTCTGCCCAAGAATTCTAAATACCCCTCCCCAAACTACAAATCCCAGGATTCCATAGGATTTTGAAAGTAGAATAATTGTACTATAACAGTGTAGTGCAGAAATAGCCACAGCCCCAGAAAAATCCATGACAGGTTTGTTTTAGGGTTGCTTTAAGTCAGAAACAAAGGCACAGAACAAGAACAAGAGGTCCTTTTTCTCCCAACCCAGTTAATTGAGTACAAAGATAATTTTAAATTCAATTTTCAGCAATTGAAGTAGGCTGAGGACAAAGGGAGAAAGTGGGAAGAGGAAAGAGAAACTGGGACATTTTAAAAGCAGCTGAGAAAACGGGACAGTGGAGAATTAATCCGGATTGTCCCTCCCAAATGAGAACACTCAGAGGACTTGCTACCCTTCTGCCTTTCAGAAGCTATTTCCTCTCGAGTTTTTGGCCCCCTGCATTCTCCCTTTTCGCCCTGGCCGGAGTTTTGTGTAACTCAAAAGCCTGTGCATTCCCACACCCATTTAATTTTGGCCAAGAAAATATACGGCTATCTCTGCCTTGTAATCTCCTTTTCCCTTCAACAAACATGGCAACAGCTGCCTCTACTCCAAGCAGCCACCAAATGAAACAGCAGACTGACACTAAAATTAGAAAGTCTCTGTGAGCGGCAATGAGAAAGCAGGCAAAGGTTCTGGTCCCTAAGAATCTGAGGCATTCAGTTCCTGCTTTTAGAAATTTCAAAGGAGATAGAGGAAAGTGAAATTAACATGTACTAGTTACCCCTCTGTTTTTGAATGGGGCATAGGGTTCTGATTTTTTTAAAAAATTAAAATAACTCTCAGAACTGTGACTTCCCTTATCTCCTTGGAGTCTTGAATCAGCCCCTGTACAACAGTCTTCACCTTCAGTTCCCACAAGTAGGTGGCACAGAGAAAAACACGCAACCTTAAATCTTTTCCTTGGTTCCCACATAAAACTTACAAACAAAACTTGCCTGCAAGGAAACAGTTCCCGATCAAGCGCTGTCCTGCCATCTTGCAAGAGGAAAGATTTGATTGACAGAGGCAAGCTGGTATAAAAATCTATTTGTATGTGTGTGTGTGTGTGTGTGTGTGTGTGTGTTGCATAGAAGGTAAGACAATACAGTATAGACCAGATGAGTCCAAAGTCTATGGCCCTCGAACTACCACCAGAGGGCAATGTAGGCCTGCTAAAAGATCAGATATCCCATAGTAAAAGAATTGATTAAATTGTTAAAGATGTAGCTACCAGATGAGAACCCCTTGGACACTGTTTATGTTTAAATACTGGGGATGATATAACACAGAAAAACAGGACAGTGAACATAAAAATGCTAAATGCTAAGTGTTATAATTGTGGTAAATGTTATATTGCAATTCTGCAAAATTAAGAGAGGACAACTTTTCAGTCCGTAGCCATTAGAAACAACACAGTCTTGGATCTCCTTAAAGGATGGCTATCAATTTTAATGGAGGATGAGATGTTTCAGAGTGACAAAACAAAAGTTCCTTTTTGGACTATCACTCCCAGAATTCCTACAATTACATTAGCCAGGGGCTCTGCTGGATAGAAGATCCTAGTAGAACAGAAAAGTAACTTTTCCCAGGGTCTGGGATTTTGTGGGCCAGAGCCCAATTTGTAAAAGCATGAAGGTGTGGTCTCACATGCATCTGACTAGAACAGTGGGAACAGAAAGTTGTCATTCTCCAACAGGAAAAGAAAATGTCAAAAGGAGATGCCAGTGTGAAATTGGCTGGACTAAGATGAATACTGAAGTCTGATTCATTCATTCATGTTTGAATAGAAACAATGGTATCTTGTTCCCCCTGAGTATGCTGATTGTAAGAGCAATTCTAGGTAGACATCTATATAAGGATCCAAACACTCTGTGAGGCCTCCAGATCACCCCATTTCAAGGCCTACTGCTCCCGTTCCAGGCTTGTGTTTCTTGACACTCAGGCCAGTAAGCTTAAAGGATGCTTTGATCCAAACTGGAGATTGCCCTTTAAAAAGCAAGCTGCTCAAAGCCCTTAAGGAAGGAGTGGTAGACAATTCACAGCTCAGGTTGCTAGTTCAGGATCGTCCCAGAGACCTAGCAATGCCCCTAGTGATGTCCTTGAGTTTACACATTAAGTATTAATTCATTAAAACACAGATACATACTAAGATTGAGACAGACATCTTAGCTAAAAGGGCTATTCCATTAGGTGAACTGTAGATTTGTACACAGTTCTTTCCTCTTGTCTGGAGGTGAACCCACGAAACTGGAGATTTGGACCATCACGTCCAGCCTAGAGATGATTCAGCAAAACAGGAGAGGCAAAACCAAGCCCTGAAATCTGCTAATCCTACCTACGGCTACCCAACCCCTCCAGCTCATTATGGGCTAGATATCAACAGCTTAGGCCATTTCCGCGGGAGACTATTATAGCGCTATGATTCCACTTTTAGCGTTCTATGGAATCCAGGTGGCCCCTCCCAAAACTGCAGACCCCAGGATTTCATAGGATGTTGAAAGTGGAATCATAGCACTATAACAGTCCCGTGCGGAAATGGCCATAGTTATACCTCTGATATCATTTGGTCTGCAGGTGAAGCCTTGTGTGGGCTTAGGCTATTTCCACCCTATACTGTTGTGGTGCTATTATTCCACTTTCAACACCCTGTGGAATTCTGGGGTTTGTAGTTTACTGAGGCCAAAGAGCCCTCTGTCTGAGAATTCTAAATGCCCCTCCCTAAATTGCAAACCCTAGGATTCCACAGGATGTTGAAAGTGGAATAATAGCACTATAACAGTGCAATGTGGAAAGGCCCAATGAGAGAGGCTCCAGTGAGGCTCTGCTTCTGATTGTCACAGCCTCGCTTACTGGTGGGGGAGGAGTAGTGCCACAGTTATGAATATTCAGCATTAATACATGCAGAGCAGTTACGGATCCGTACCTACAACTGCAAGACAAGAAGCCAGCCTACTTTCCAGCTATGGTGGCTACTTATGCATTGCCAGTAACAAAGAAGAAATGCATCGCCAGGAGGTGAGACAAAAAAAGGCACAGATTTGCATAATATTTGCACATGCTAACATATATCTGTTTGGGAATAATAATTACTCAGACATTAAAAGAAATGTAATGCACAGGGGAGAAGATTGTGACCAGGTGAGCTGTGTGTCTGCCTACTTTGGCTCCCCTCCAGGTACTCAGTGTGGACAATGGGCAACTTTAAGGCCTCTGCTTTGCTCTCCCTTCTTAACGCCCTTGATCTTTAAATTGGATTTGGACTGCACACAGCCCTTCAAAGAGAAAGCACCTTCAGACAGACACCTGTCTTCTGACAGCCTTCCAAACAGAGAACTGTTTCTCCCTTATTGTTTGTTGTTGTTGTTGTTGTTGTTAAAGCATCATTCTGCCCCTAGAGAAGTGCTGCTCCTCTTCATTTCTTTTGCATTTACACTATATCAAGTGGCAGCCACATAAAGTGAGGCCAGGTTCAGAATAAGATTAAAATGGCCACTGAGCCCCCAGCATAAGCACACTGGAGGGAGGGAGAGATGGGGAGAGATGGATGGACAGATGGACAGATTGCCCCTTCTTGCACTCTCTTGTCTCAAGAGTGTGTTGTTTCAATCCCAAGTAGAAAGGTTATTTTCTTGGACTATAGTTCCCAGAATCTCAAGGTGTCATTAAAGAAAACCAGAGCATGACCACGATAAGGATCGTACACGTAGCCACTGTCATTCATACAATCCACAGGAGCTCAGAGAACAGGCACCGTAATTATACAAATCCCAGAAGCCACAGTCCTACATAGAAGCCCTATTTCTAGCAAACAGTGCCTTTGCATGAGAATTGCACAGCTATCTGTACAAATTATTGTTGAAAATGGAAACAGAAGATGAACAAGAGAAAGCTCGTATGATTAAATGGGCACAAAATATGGGGCATCATATCCAGATGGAACAAAGGGGAAAGATGTGGGTAAAAGATCTGAAATGTACTCTGATGATCTTAGAGAATTTTTTTTTACAAAATATTGTATAGATGGTATTTAATGCCAGAAAGAGTATATAAAAGGTATAAAGGTTCTTCATATGTCCGTTGGAAATGTGATCAAAAAAAGGAACTTTTTACCACATGTGCTAGACCTGTAAGAAAGCCAAGAAGTTTGGGATAAGGATACATAGACTGATGGAAGACATCTTAAAGGTAAAGATTCAACTCAATTTTTTTTTTTTTTTTGCGTTGGGTCTGACTGATGAACAGACTGATAAGAAACTGGGTAGACTATTTCACTATATTTGCAATTAGGAATCATTACCTTTACAAAAGACCTGCTCACAGTTGAGGAAAACTGCTAGAGGGTTCAGGACACAGAACTCTCATGCAAGTAAAAAAACTTGCAAATAACTCCCCTCCATCAGCTGAGTGAGTGCTCCCACTCCCATTTTCTTTTGTCTGGGAGGCCATGCCTTCCTTCCATGCACCCAGACAAAAGACAAGCAAATGAGACGGGGCAGCCTTGTATACAGAGAAGGCACATGTGTCTCCCCCTCAACCTCCACCTCCCATTCCCTTGCCTTTTGCCCAGGCAAGTGTGCCTTCCTTCCATACACCCAGGACTCTCCCTTCCTATTCGCTTGCCTTTTACCCAGATGTAGAAAAGGAAGACACAGGTGCCTGGGCAAAAGGCAAGGGAATGGTAGAGGGTGAATAGAGGAGGAAGGCAAATAGATGCCTTGTGAAGGTCAAACCTACGACTGTGGAGAGAGGGAGGAGAGAGAAACTGGGGCATTTTAAAAGCAACTGTAAAGTGGGATGACAGAGGATTAATCCAGACTGTCCCTGACAAATCAAAATAGATGGAAGGTATGTTAATGATAGGGTAGCCCCAGGAAGTGTCTGTCTCGAAGCACACAGAAATAGATCTCCATCCAATGGAAGAGTACACTTGGAAATCAAGTACCTTTCCTAGCAAACACACATGTATCCTACTAAAAGAGAGACAGTACAGTCTGAAGTGCCAGGCAGCATTTTGCTGTGACTTCAGGGGGTATGCTGAAGCTTCCCACAGCTGTTAGAAAAGGTTACCAGCAAATTCAACTGAACAAAAACATGCATTGAAGGAGAGAAAAAAAAATAGGGACATTGCCAGGGTAATGAGGAACAAGGGGAGGAGCTGAGAAGAACTGGTGCAAATCTGGGACATCCTTGGCAATGAAGGTCACCTGAGTGGGATACCTAGGAGACACAAAGACAGATCTGCGTTCCGTGTTATTTCTCCTTCTGATATCATACCTCCCAACACGCCTGAGGAGCAGAGGCCACAGTGGGTTGGTCTTGAGAAATGGATAACACATGCTCTAAATACTAAAGTATCATCTCTAGTTTCTGAAGAAGATAGTCCCAAGCCTTGGGATCTTTCAAGTTGTCATCCCTCTGAATTGGAAACAAAGCTGTGATGGCAGAAGAGCCAGGGAAAGAACTTCTGTGTATACCCACAGCCACTTTTTCCTGTAATTTTATGTGTTTCTGAGTTAGATAGCCACCTGTCCTAATTTACAGATATTCTCTGTCTGAAGGTCTGACAGAGGTCAGTCCTGTATTTGAAAGCATCCTTTGTTTGAAAGGCTAAACAGACCAAATCCAATTTAAAGATAAAGAATTGTAAGAAGGGCAAGAAGGGGACTTGAAGGTGCCCATTGGCAGTGAGCAACTCACCTGGTCACAGCGTTCTCCATTATTGTGATATGCTTTGTTCTTTCAGTTTTAGAAACAATCTTTTGATTTGCACCTGCATTTTTTCCATTGCATCTATACATGCACAAAAATTGCAAATCTGAAAGCTCTTTTCTCTTCCACAGTGGTAACATGTTTCATCTCTCCCTCTCTTTTGAGTTTTGTTAAGTGGCTATTTTTTCCTGAGTGGATTTATCACAACAGAGAAAATATTTTTGTATATAAAATGTATGGGTGCTGATTGAAATGGACCCATATTATGTATAAAAGAGGCTATCTCTGCTTCCTCCAGCATATTACCAAACATGCTGCCACTGCCAACTACATCTGAGCATGTACAAAGTGCTTTTTGTTCATCATGGCAAAATAATTCCTCTTATAACAGTTGGAGGGGGAAGAATTGTAAATGCACAGAGACGGACCATTTCTGCACTACATTGTTATAGTGCTATTATTCCACTTTCAACATCCTGTAGGATCCTGGGGTTTGTAGTTTAGGGAGAAGCATTTAGAATTCTCATCCAGAGAGCTCTTTGGCCTCAGGAAACTACAAAGCCCAGGATTCCACAGGATGTTGAAACTGGAATAATAGCACTTTAAGAGTCTGGTGTGGAAAATGGTCTTGATTTGGAGGAAGAGCTTAGAAAAGTTACCCTTCATAGATTGCGACCTCCATAATCCCCCATAATGCGGACATGCTAGCTGGGGGATTCTGGCTTTGCAGTCCAAAGGAGGAAATTTCCAAGCTGTCTTTCAAAGCTGAGTATTTCTCATTTCAGAAATAAATTTTACCTGTGTGCTTAAAAGGGACAGATCTGGTTAGTGGCAGAGGTGCTGACTGAGGATTCTAGCACAAAATTTAAAAGGCAGAAAAGACAAAGAAAGTGGGGGAAGGACCCTAGGGAGGGAGGAGATTCCATGGCTGGGTGGAGAGGGAAGGGGCTACATTCAAACCAATTAGATTTTGCTGCGCTTATAGTGGTGCTTTCTCCTTCCACCTTCCACTCACACCTCTCTCAGTGGAAATCACAGTCCCCACCCCTTCTCCCGTCTCCTTTGCACCTTCCTGTACCACAAGCCATCTATATTTAGGTCAGCAAATTTTCCTCCCATCCCTTAAGGAGGAACGCTGTCATGGCCCCGTACAACCAGGACGCCACTCGGAATTGTCAATCTACCTTTACAGGAAGAGAGGGGCGGAGAGGGGAGGACTGGTTTCCTCTCACTGTCTGTAAGCAAGTGAACTGATCTGCCAAAGAGCCAAAAAAGGGGGGAGAAATATCAACAATCATAGCAAGGTCCTCTTCTGGACACTGGAAGGCACTGCTAGTGAACCACACTTCAGGCTTTGTGGAGTTCTGCTTTGCTTTACCGATAAATTTAACAACACAGATACTGTTCAAACACCAAATTAGACATGAGCTTTAACAGCTATGTGTGGCCACACAGTGCCGAGATGTACAAAAAGTTAAACAGGCCCACACCAGTGTTTTTAAAGCCAACCAATGCAAACCAAAGGATGATGGAAAGATAGATAGATCTGTGCCCTTTGGCACTAAAGGTCACAGATCTCACTCTTGCGCATTAATGGGAATAAGGATAGGTAAGAATTTTCTTGGGCTTGTTTCCTGGTAAGAACTTTCCCAGTCCCAAGGCTTACTAATCTATTCTTCCAAAAGAGGTAAACAACTGGTCAAAGAAAAAAAAATACTTTGCATCTAAATGGGGGAACCTACATATGCTCCCCTAAACAGCATATTCTTTATGGTACCCATTGTTTAAGGCATCTTTTGGAAGGGAGCAATATTTTTTTTAAACCTTTCTTTTGCTCCACTTAGAAAAGTGTTTACAGCTCTGCATTTTCAGTGTTTCACTGCCTATCTGAAGGTAAGATATAATAATAATCCTGTCCACCAAAGACTTTGCATTTGTGAGTTTGGGGAAGTGGAGGACCTCCAGCGCTATCTACTGCAATGCCCTCTATATATATACCCTAGACAAAAGTTTCTTAATCAGGTTCTCCACTTCTTTTTCAATCGACCTCTCCTTCGGCCTTTCTGCACTTCACTGTTATAGTGCTATTATTCCATTTTCAACATCTTGTGGAATCCTGGAGTCTGCAGGGAGGGGAATTTAGAATTCTCAGCCAGAGAGATCTCTGGCTTCAGTAAACTACAAACCCCAGAATTCCATGGGATGTTGAAAGTGGAAATAGCACTACAACAGTGTAGTGCAGAAAAGCCCCTTGAGCAGATTTGTGTCTTATTGGCCAGCAGTAATGCATATATCACCGTTATGGTTGCAGAATTTGCCTTGGCTGCCAGTAAGTTAAGATCTAGACATCAAAAACATTCATAAGAATCTATAGAGGGATGATGAAGGTACTTGATCGGGGAGTTTTGGAAGGCACATCAATGCAATTTTATAATGTTGCATTTTTATATTTCTTGTATTATTTGCTTATTACCTGTATTTTATTTTAAATTCACCACTGTATGGTGTTTTGTTCATTTGTATTCTATTTTAAGCATAACAGATTGTGATGGCTTATAGCTTTAAGCGATAAAGATTTATTCATTCATTCAATCACTCTGCATATGAGAGAAAGCAAAACTGAGGCCATTTCCGCACTAGGCTGTTATAGTGCTATTATTCTACTTTCAACGTCCTGTGGACTCCTGTGGTTTTCAGTTTAGGAAGCCCCTCCCTAAACCTCAAACCCCAGGAGTCCATAGGATGTTGAAAGTGGAATAATAGTGCTATAACAGCCTAGTGCAGAAATGGCCTGAGGACTGAGGGTTTGAGTGCTTCATTCTTAGAGGCCTGGCTTTGAATCCTATAGTGTTCAGCCACAATTGTGATGCTGAATTAGAGTTGCCACCACTTCTTTTCTGACAGGCTTCTTATCTTTATTAACTTCATGGCTTCTTATCTTTATTAACTACATTCCCTCCCCTGAACTGCTTTGGACCCTGGGTGCCTACTTTCCCCAACATGCCTTGACCCCTTCCCCGCCACCCACATTTTGATATTTGTGATTTTTCCACTTTCACAGGGGTCCTGCATCCCTAACCCAAGTGCACTGCACATAGACCCTTCAAAAAGTCTTTACAATTTGCAGCAGCAAATCAATTCAAGCCTTGCAGATTGTAGCAAGCTGCCTCTTTAGTAGCTGAGCTGGAGATTTGTATCCAGCCTTCCTCTTGCCTGGAAATGACAGAGGCAAACTGGAGAATCAGGGCCAAGCCCTGAGATGTGACAACTCTATCCAGTATAGAAAAGATCATTTTACACAGAGCTGGGGAAAGTAGCGCCGGAAGGCTGGGCAGCCTCCAAAAAGTTCCCCTAAAAACCTCTGCAGTCCTTAGGCCCCTAAAACACTTCTTAAATGTGGTTATTTGGTTCCCCTGGTCTTGCAGTACCCCAATCTCCACAGCAATTCCACCCCAACAACCTGAAACAGCTGTTATTTCATCCATTTTATGGAACTGGAAGCAGTGAGGGGCATGGAGGGGGAATGGTTCCTGTCAGTTTCCCATTCCAATGTTCCTTCTCTCCTTCTTCCTCTGAGTCTAATCCTGCTTTATGTATGATATATTCATTGTACATGTTAAATACATTGGGTGATAAAATGGAGCTTTGCCCAACCTCCTTGCCAATTGGAAACCTTTCCATTTCTTTATATTCTGCCCTGATGATAACCTCTTGCCTTAAATACAGATTCTGCATCAGGATAATCAAATGTTATGGCACATCCATTTCTTTAAGAGTGATCCCCAGTTTTTCATGATCTACATAACCAAAGGCTTTGCTATAATCTATAATGCACAATCTGTGGGCCACTATTTTGTTTCCCATATTTGTTCACATATTTTAGTTAGAACTCTAGTAGATTCTGTCTTTGTAGCTTGAAGCAGTTGTATTGGTATGCAGTTTCTTTCTAGTGATATATTTCTTCCAAGTGCTCTGAGTATAGCTTCCATTTTACTTTCTAAAATTGTAGGTTCATCTTCAAATGGTGTTTCCTTGAATGAATCTGTTATCGTTTCATGTCTTTCATACAGTTCCTCAGTATATTGTTTCCACTAGCTATTTATTTCTACTTGGTCATGTAATGTGTTTGCCTGCAGGTCATGTAGCATCCCCACTCTTGGTTTAAATTTCCCCTTGATTTCTCAGATCTTGTTGAAGAAGTCTCTTGTTCTTCCTTTTTGTTGTTGTTGTTGTTGTCATCTTCTATTTCTCTGCATTAATTATTATTGTAGGGGTTCTTTGTCCCTGCATACAAGTTGATGAACAGTTGTGTTCAGGATTCTGACTTTATTTCTGTCACCTTTTGCTTTTCTTTCTCATCTGTCCTTGAAGAGTTTCATCTGTCATCTATTGAGGCTTCTCTTTCGTTTTAGCTGCAGATAGTGTCTTTTTTTGCAGTCCTCCCTGACAATGTCCTTGGCTTCAATCCACAGTTCTGGTTCCTGGTCAATTAGATTTAGTGCTGGAAATGTATTTTTATGTGATCTTTAAATTGTATAGGGATGTTCTTCAGGTTATATTTTGGCAAAATAGTTGGTTTAGTATTCTTCTTTAATTTTACTCTATTTTTGATATTAGCAGTTCATAGTCTGTGCCACAATTTACTTCTGAGAGAAATAATATACATTTTAGTTTCTGCAGTATTATTAACATATACGTATTAGCTTATAAGTGTGACACATTTTAGATATGCTTACGCATATACTTTATATTTTATATTTGAGCTCCAGTAATACAATAAGTCTAAGAAGGAAGATTTTAGATAGCAGTGTCAGTAGAGCCCTCATTGAGGTGAACAGCCTATTATTTTGTTCTGTTAAAGGGTTAACATACTTTTTAAATAAACAGATTTTTAGAAACTGGCAGCTGAAGGAGACCTTGGTGCAAAAGGAACCAGACAGAAAGAGATAAGAACTCAATAGTAGGGTGCTGAGAAGATACCCCTTCTGAGCTTCTGAGCTTTTGAAGGTCAGCCGAGCTGTAATAAGTCAAAGGCTGATAAAGAAAGACAAGAAAGGAATTTGGCACTGTTTAGCAAAATGTTAGGTTAAAATCTGTTTGATGGGCATTTTGGAATTACCAATGAAAATTAAGGGACCACAAGGGAAAAGCGTGATTATGTGCGTGATCATATATATTGTAAATATGGGGAAGGGGGCATGTAACTTCTTAGGCAATTCTGATAGCTTGTGACCTCTAGGGATCCTGACCAATTAGGTCCCAGGGGAGGGAAGCTTGCGTTGGGGATAAAACGTGTGCTGTTCGTGTAGCGGCGCATCCTTCTCTCTAGGGAGGCACCCGGCTCTGCAGAGACGAATTTTTTTAATAAACATGCTTCAGCCGATCCTGTGTTAAATTGTTTTATGAGTCTTATCAGCAATTTCTGGCACTCCTGGTCTTGTTTTTGCAAAGAGAATGGAGTTTTTCCATCTTCTGCTTCCAATTATATAGTCTATTTCATTTCTGTATTGGTCATCAGGTGATGTCCATGTCACTTCTTTGGTTGCTTGAAGAATGTGTTTGGGATTAACAAAAGTGGCTTGCAAAATTCAGTTAATGGTACCTAGGATTAATAGTGAACATTAAAAAAAAAACCCAAAATGTTTGTATTCTTTCGTCAAATCAGTCCACTGAGTGGGTTAATATAAAGTAAATCAGTCTCCCAGTCTGTCAACTGGTACCTTCTAGATTGCCATGCTGGCCAGAGAGATGTTGCTCCCTTGGTAAACCCTGTCCCAGGGTCTACAACTTTGATATAAAACATAATCTAAAACGCCAGAGAGGTCACCTGGGTGAGCACGTAGGCAGCAACGGTTGTACGATTGGAAAACCAGGTCAGGCCAGTAAACTCCCCAGTCACATAGCCTCAGGAGACCTCAAGCTGTGCCAATCCACAATGTACAAAAGGTCCTCAGCCTTTGAGGAGTCAACTTGAACGGACTGAGGTGTTTTCCCACAAGTTGGGCACTGGAAGCAATAAAATCTTATCAGGCAAGGACCATTTACACAAACTCACACCACAACCCAAATCGGCGGAAGATCCTGAATCTCTGGTAACACCTTTTTTTCTTCTAATATCAAAGGAGGTGCCGGTGTGGAGTTGTTTTTCCGTTGCCATCCCCTTTGTTCTCCCCGGGGGAGGATTTGCCCTCAAGGTACATTTTCCCTACAAATAGTCCCCATTTTTGTATGGTTCTTTTGATAACTCCCGGTCATACCAACAGACTGTTCCCCCCTCCCAGCAGCTGAGTGATCCCCTCAGCATCTTTTCGCTGAGCGTTACTTCCTTCGCTGCTTTCCAGGACTAAAGACTTCAGGAAAAGGTGCACTATCACCCCAAACTACGAATCCTCTAACAATCCCTCTATCTTATTTCCACTCTTTGTTTTTCTTTAGCCCTTGGATGTGTGTGTGAGTGCGTGAGTTGATGCGTGATACCTAGGTTTAATAAAATCATTGATTGGACCTTTTGTGTGGTTTTTGGCTTGGCCTGACCCTGTAAAAACTGGGTAAAAGATCTCGCTAGGTTATCCTGCCTCTTGTACTGCCATTGCTTGTGCTCCATTGAGTTTATCTTCCCCATCATGTGGAGCACATTAAGGCATCCCTCGGGGACCCCCAAAATCTCAGGGTAACAGATAATATGAGAGTTTTAGTCCAACACGTCTGGAGGGCACCAGGTAGAGGGTATAAACTGAGACTTAAATAATTCTCTATTTGTGGGAAGAATCATTATGGTGTTTCACCCCAGAATTCCTAGACTTGGCTCTGGACTCATTTTCCAAGGGACCATCAGGTTCATGCAAACCTATATAGACAAACTGATCCTCCTATATTCAAGTATAGTGAAGGATGCTATCTCACTTCCGGTACTGAAAAACTTTCAACTGCCAGTCTGTTGACTTCTCCATATTGAAATGTGGGGTGCCTTCTAGTAGTTGCTCATGGCTCTCATGTCAGTAGAGTGGTGAATCCATTCCACGTTTTAGTCTAACCTGTAAAGGGGCCATCCGAGGTACCAAAGCTATTTTGGGGACAGGACTCAATGCGTTGGATAGTTCAAGGTGCTGAATTTCAAGGCAGCAAGGAAGCTTTTCAAGGAAGGCCACTAAGACAATACAAGTGAGATACTATGGCAAAATGTTGTACGTGAGGCAACACTGGGGTAAGCAGGCTTTCGAATCTCCCTATTTATAGGCAAGGAGGATTCCCAAAATGCAGGCTCAGCTCTACCATTATTATGCAGAACAAAGCATCTGTCTCAGGTTTTGTTTTTAAGTTATCATACAAGGCCAAAGCCTTTGGCCCTCATGCTTAAAGGCATTTTAAGAAGGCATTCGACAAAGGTCAAGAAAGGGCTTGCTGGTATCTATTATTCTTTCGTGCTTGTCTTATCTCCATGTCCTAGGCTTCCATTTCAGGCTGTAATCCTATTCCTAAACATATCCTCCACAAACCAAACAAATATTTGAAAACCTTAATGTCTGGAAGCAAATTTAAATTATTTCTTTATTTATTCTGTAGTTCCAGGAAAACATAGCATTATCTAAGTAGAATGGAATAGATGACCCAGGTCTACATGCATGTGCACGCAAAACCTGTGACCATTTATTTATTTTCTACTTGTTTGCATTGTGTTGTCCAAAACAAGTATGCTTTGGAGCCCTCCTATTCTTCTTCTCTCCACTTACCTGCCCCCTACACTCCTTTTTTTTTCCAATCTTGAGAAGGAGAATCCAGGAAATGAAGAATTCCAGATGCAATTGATTTAACAGGAGGAATTTGAGTAAGTTGCAGTCCTGGGTCGTACAAACAGCAAATCAGGCAGGATACTGGTGTCTGCAGGCTAACCCTTGGGGCTGCATGTGAAGCTTATAAAACTGAATAACTCTGTATGTGGAACATCTAAGGGAAAGCTTTCCTGTCTGCCACAGACTTTGGCATGGACAGTCCTGACTTTGATATTCAATGATATATTGATACACCTCAGGATTTTAACTCATTCCTTCATAAGTGCCTTTTCAAGTTCTAGTGAGGACCAGTGAGTCTATTTCCCTTCTTACGATAGACAGGAACAGTTCCAGGTTTCAGAAGCGCCCTAGGCTAAAAGCTCTTGTGATGCTATGCAGGGCACAGAAAGGAAAGCTAGAGCTGGCCACATCGTCCTGCTTGCAGAGGATGTGCTAGAAAAATAATACAAAAGAGCACAAGGCAAGTATAAGTGGTATTCCCTGCCAGAGCCTCAGCAAGTGTCCAAGGATGCTAGATGGTATTCCAAAGGCTGACAAAGTTACTTTTTTGGACTACAGCCCCATGGCTCAGGGATTCTGGAATCTGTCATCCAAAAGAATAACTTTTTCAAGCTCTACTGGCAGTTAGGGTAAGAATGACTTGAAAAATATGAAATTATGTTTAAATTTTTATATGTTTCCAATACTTCTTTTCTTTCTCAGCCCTATCAGGGAATAAAAATGGGGGTCTTCTTATTCTTTTCCCCTGGCAGCCAAATATCTTGAACTAATCCTGGTTAAAGCTATGTACCTCAGGGAATTTCATACAACCATATCACTTTTCCAGTTGGGGTTTAACAAGAAAGTATAGACAGCAGTATTGTATGGAAAGTAGGATTAGACTCAGAGGAAGCAGGTGTGAAAATTGGGGGAATGAATGTCAACAATTTAGGACATGCAAATGACACCGTATTATTTATAGAAAATATCAAAAACAGGGAGCCTTTCCGCACTACACTGTTATAGTATTATTATTCCACTTTCAACATCTTGTGGAATTCTGGGGCTTGCAGTTTAGGAAGAGGCCTTTAGAATTCTCAGCCAGAGAGCTCTTTGGCCTCAGTAAACTACAAACCCCAGAATTCCACAGGACGTTGAAAGTGGAATAATAGCACTGTAACAGTGTAGTGCGGAAGACTTGGCAAGGCAGCCATGAAGAAGCTAAAAATATCTGCAACTGTAAAGACATATCATTAAACATTAAAGAAGAGACAGGCACAGCTCCATCATGCCTAGGCCCAGAGGCAAATGAAAGGCCTTCCCTCCATCCCAACTGCCCTTGCCCTGGTCTTGGAGGGAGAGAAGAAGAGGCAATACCTGCTGGACTTAAGCTTCTCCCACACCGCCATCCCCTTTTCTGTTTGTGTCGAGTCTTCATTAGATTGCAAGCCTGCGCACAGGGAACTCTTTTGTTGTTCTTTGGCCGTTTCCACACTATACTGTTATAGTGCTATTGAACTCATACACAAAGTTTCCAATACTTCTTTTCTTGCTCAGCCCTATCAGGGAATAAAAATGGGGGACTTCTTATTCTTTGCCCCAGCAGCCAAATATCTTGAGCTAATCCTAGTTAAAGCTATGTATCTCAGGGAATTCCATATAACCATGTCCTGTGGAATTCTGGGGTGTGTAGTTTACTGAGGCCAAAGAGCTCCCTGGCTGAGATCCTAAATGCCTCTCCCTAAACTGCAAACCCCAGGATTCCATAGGATGTTGAAAGTGGAATAATAGCACTGTAACAGTGTAATGTGGAAATGGCCTTTTACTTGTAGCATGCTGTTTACAGTGATGGTTCTATATAAACAAACAGACCAACACCAAAGTCAAGTTTATCCAGACCTTAATATTTCCAGTTTTTATGTATGTTTATGAAAGCTTGACAGTGAAGTAAGCTAACAGGAAGAGAATCAACTCGCTTGAAATGTGGTGCTGGAGAAGAGTTCTGTGGTTACTGTGTGTTTTGTGCCTTCCAGTCGCCTGTCAACTTCTGGCAACCTCATGAATTTTTCAGGGTTTCTTAGGCAAGGAATATTCAAAGGTGGTTTCTCCAGTTCCTTCCTTTGAAAGGTAGCCAACCACATCTGCTATCATAGACTGCTAAAAAGATGAATGTGTCTTAAAGCAAATCACTAGAAGCAAAGATGGCAGCTCAGGCTGTCATACTTTGAACCTATCACAAAACAATGTGACTCATTGGAAAAGACAACAACACTTGGTAAAGTTAAAGGCACTATGAAAACAGACCAACCATACTATAGATGGACTGATTTAAGCAAGGAGGCCATGGCCCTGAGTTTGAAAGACCTGAACAGGACAGTTGGTGCCCAGTGCTCTTGGTGGTTTCTTATTCATGGAGTTGCTATAAGTCTAAGGCCATTTCCACACTAGATGTTATAGTGCTATTATTCCTAGCAAACTGGCTAAAATATATAAAAAGGGAAGCAGCTGATGTTGGAAATGTAAACTTCTTGAAGGTTCGTTTTTCCATATGTGGTGGTAGTGTGCTAAGGTTAAAAAATTTTGGTTAAAAATTTGTAAATTGATGCAAAAGATTTTTAAGATAAAAATCACATTCCGATCAGAATTGTTTCTTCTTAATATGGTAGATCTATTAGATAAGGGAGAAAGGCAATACAAAGGTTTGATAAGAAATATGGTAACAGCAGCAAGGATAATTTTCACTAAATATTGGAAATGTAAGAGAACACCCAGTCTTAGTGAATGGGTGAATAAATTAATGGAGCTTGCCAAAATGGACAAACTTACAACTATATTAAAAGGGAATTCAATAGAACCATATTTAAGAAGATGGAAACTTTTCCCGGAACATGTAAGGGAAAAGAAAGGAGATGTAATGGTTGGTGGTTTTGATGTATAAAAGGTAAATACATGAGTGGGTTTTAATTTGATAAGAAGAGCAATGCGATATAGATCATAGGAATGTTACTGCTGTTATCTGGCCCAAGCTGAGGTCTACAATTTCAGATTGGTTATGGTTAATATTTCCACGTGGCACTCCATAAGATGAACTCCATGTGTCTGAAAGGGTCACGGAGAGCTTGTGTAGGCAGGCACGGCCACATGGCCTTAATTATGCAAGCTAGGTCTAGGCCAGTAAACAACAATCTGTCGCACAGTCAGTAGTGCCCTCCAGACACAGCCAACCATTAAGCAAATGAAGGGCTCTCAGCCCCGAACTGCTTGCTCTATAGTTATATAAACGCTAAGCGCTCCTCATCTGCATACTGTTCTAACAATTGGCAGTGCTGGCTAAATCTCATCAATTCTGATTCTGACCTTTCGGAGGCTTTGTCTCCATTCAAATCCCTATTGTTCTCCTCAGGAGAGGGCTAACCTCCAGGTACAGTCTTCCCTATAAAAACCCCAAGTTTGAGATCCTTCTCGGAATGCTCGTGCCTTGCATCCCGAACTGCTGCTGCTGCTGTCTAGTGAGCCTCCCCTCAGCCTCCACGTGCTGGGAAACCACGAACCCAAGCCTCGATCTCTGTCTTTTCTTTTGCCGGACTGCAGGATCAGGTGAAGTATCACCCCAGTAACCCTCTGAAAACCCCTATCACGTTTCCTCACTTTCTACTTCTATAGTTCTTGTATGAGTGCATGAGTGCTTGTGTCTGTGTGTGCTGAATTGTATATATCATAATAAAATCTGATTAAACTGAACAACTTTGCCTAGTTCTTGTCACAACCTGACCCTGTAAACATAGGGACAAAGATCTCGCTACGTTACTCTGCCTCTTGCAGTGCTAGCTTGTGCTCTCAGCTAATTCCCCAACTTTGTAATATTTGGAGCGCATTTAGGTGTCCCTCCCGGGACCCCCAGAAATCAGGGTAACAGGAAGTTTGATAAAAGTAATTTAAAATGGATATGGGAATTATAGAACTGTATATAGAGAAGAGATAAATATGGGTATGAAGTATCATATATGAATTTATATATAGAATTATATATAGAACTTATATACAGTATTTATATAGTTATGTGTACACTGTGATTATATTTATTTTAGAGGGAGGTGTTGAAAGCAAGTGAAGTTACACCAACAGACGAAGAAACCTGGAAACACCTGTTTTTTCTCCCTTTTCTTTTTATTTTCTTTTCTCTTTCCTTTTTTTCTTCTTTTTTCTGTGGGATATTCAAATAACTTGCTTTGTTTTTTGTTTATCTCTTCTCTCTCTCTCTCTCTCTCTTTTCTCTTTCTTCTCTTTTTCCTGATTTTGCCTTTTCTTTTCTTTTCTTTTCATTATTCTTTCTTTGTGAATATATTTGTAGCTGTAGTTGTAGTTGTTATTGTTTTACATGTATAAACTAATAAAGAATATTTTAAAAAAACAGTGCTATTACTTCATTTTCAACATCCTATAGAATCCTGGGGTTTGCAGTTTAAGTGGGGGCTCAAAGGCCCCTCCCCAAACTGTAAACCCCAAGATTCCATAGGATGTTGAAACTGGAATAATAGAACTATAACATCTAGTGCGGAAATGGCTTAAGTTGACTTCACAGCAAATAACAACAACAAATAGGAAGCAACTTCCAGCTATCTATACATACCAGTAACAAAACACACACGATGCAATTGTCATCTGTGAGGGCAGTGCACATGTCTGCGCTCATAACTTTCCTCCCCACACATAGGGAAACTGTTGTTTGTGAAGCAACCTTCTGTGGTGACGGAGCAACATCCACCTCTCTATCTATATGCTTGTCTGCTCAGCACACTTGCTTTGTTGCCTAAAGGGGAAACCGCTTAGGTAGTGTGCTTCAAAAATGGGTATTACAATTACAGTAGAAGGAGGGGAGAGTGAGTCTGCGTGTGCAGCAAAGCAGAGATTTCATTGATGAGTGGGCATGAAATGCTGGCAGCCGTGAGCTAGAAGGGAAGAGAAAGAAGAAATGCGGGCAGAGAGCACTTTCCTATACTTTGTAATTGTGAGATGTAGTTTTGAATTGCTAGACAGAAAGAGACTGAAATCGAGCTTCGAGGGAGGATGAAACTGTGATGATATATTAGAAATCCTTCTTCTTGGGCCCCCACTGAGGCCATTCCAAGCCTGTCCACCTTTTTCCTGTTTGTGGAACCTGGAAAAACTCACACCCCTTGAATTCTTGTGTAGACTGAGTAAAATATGTCTAAATCATAGGATTGCTTTTAAAACCACCAGAGTTATAAGTAATGTCTTGCAGGCTTTTGAATTATGATGCACAGGCCTGTTTATACTCTGCATGAACAACAAAAAGTTCTCATTTTGTGCCAGTCAGACACCAAATCCTGCTAGTTAAAAACATGAAGTCACTTAAATTGATATATAGCTATACAGTCAGTCTCTACATTTGTGGGTTTAACTTTCATGGATTTGATTATTTGTGGGTTTCTGAAACCCCACCCTCCCACCTGCCTCTTTTTCCAGGGGACCTTTCCCTCTCTGCAAGACCAGAATTTAATCCCAGAATTCCACAGGATGTTGAAAATGGAATAATAGCAGTATAACAATGTAGTGCAGAAAGGCTCTAAGATTCCTTTTTGTAC
This sequence comes from Iguana delicatissima, assembly GCA_948472985.1. Lineage (NCBI taxonomy): Eukaryota > Metazoa > Chordata > Lepidosauria > Squamata > Iguanidae > Iguana > Iguana delicatissima. The sequence goes on from CAOKZL010002130.1 coordinate 145,314, forward strand.
TAGCCATGGTTTACAATCTGCACCATAGTCTGAGCTTTTGACCTTGTGCCAAATGTACCATTTTTAGAGGGACTTGCCTGCTTTAATTTCCTATCTGCTTAGCTTGGTTAGACTTAGAACATTGTAACTGCTTTATATTCTCACTTGTGATTGTGGCAAATATTGCTACAACCATAAATGACTCTGAAACCTACCTTAAAAGCCAACCAGTTGAGTTCTTTGCTGCTGCCAAGTGGGGCATGACAGGGACACATGATCAGCCCTCTCCTGCCAACAAGTAATGATGTGAGGAGCAGAAGCAGGGACTCCTGTGGGTACCTGTCACAACTCTTCACTGCAGCATTGCTTGCTGCCTGGAAGGGGTTGATCAGATGATCCTGAAATGCCCTACTCAGCAGCCTCACAGACCTCTGTTGTTCCAGATGGTTGACTGGCTTTTAGGGTGGGTCTCAGGGGTCAGATGGAGGGTTAAAGCCTAACAGTGTAATTGTGACTATGTGTTTGATGCAGTATCTTGACCTACCTTCCTTCCTTCCTTCCTTCCTTCCTTCCTTCCTTCCTTCCTTCCTTCCTTTCTTATAGCCAATAACATTTGGAAGTCATAATTACGGTTTGTTGATTCAGGTATCACATCAAACTGTGATTGGCACAAACCACGACTTGGCAAAACCACTTCAGACGAGAGCTTCCCATTATGGTTTCTTGGTGAACTGCAAAGTATGGTTTGATGTTATATGAGCCATCAGCTTCTACAACTTTGATTCTGATGCTTAGAAATGTGTGCATTGACAGGCATTGGAAAATGGTGGCTCAGTCACTTAAAACATTTTTGCGTTCACTCCTAGATCCAGTCTTTCTCATCCCAGCCTGTCATGAAGTGGCTGCCTTTGGCAGTAAATTTGGAGTGTTATGAACAAAAGCGGATTATCAGCTATTTAATATGATATTATATTTTTACTGTCAGGTGAGGGGATGGGGAAAGCTTATGGGATTTTCTGACTCAGATACCAAAAATATCTTGGCTGATTTCAGATATAATTTATAGGCACCCCCGCCTTCCAATGCCCCATTATCTGACAACTCGTTCTTTTGACACTTCCAAATTAAGGACAAGTTCCATTAATTTGATGTGGGGTTTGCTCTTTTTTTTCAGTTCTTCTTGCCTATGGAGACTTGCATGTGTGCACAGTCCCAAGTCTTGCCTACAGAAAGAGTGGATCCTCAGGTCAAATTAAAGGAACTCGTCTATATTGCAAACATCAGAACAGTGGGCTTCTGTCAGTTCTTCTTGCCTGTAGAGGCTCAGTTGGGACCATGCATGCTCTGCTTGCTTAACAAGCTCAGAAAAGGACAGAGGTACCAAGCCAGCTGAGAAACTTTACAAGCAGCATGCACAGTCAGTCCCAAAGAAGCCTTCACAAGTTCTTCATGTTCCCTACAGTAGATGGTTTCAGCTTTTTGCCCATTTTTACTGTCTGACAGTGGTCCAGTCCCTAACGTGTCAGATAAGGAGGGAAAGCCTGTATCTCAACTTGGTGGTTGCAGCACCATTTATTGCTCTGTCTTAGGCAACAAGATGTCTTGGGTCTGGCCTGTCTTTCCATCTCTGCCATTTCTCCACAGTGGTGTTCACCAGCTAATACAAGAGATCCAGAATTCAGGAATGTTGTTTTGGGACTACAAACTCCATATTCCTCCAGGTAGCATGAGCACTAGCTGATGGATTCTGGAAGCTGTAGTCTGAAAGTACTTTTTCTAGATCCTAGTGTTACCCTGATTTCTGGGGTCCCTTGGGGGAAGCCTCAATGTGCTCCACGTGATGGGGAATGGAAACTAGCCGGAGCATGAGCAATAGCAATGCGAGAGGGCAGGGTAACCTAGCGGGGTCTTTTTACCCAGTTTTTACGGGGTCAGGCCAAGCCAAAAACCAAACGAAGATGTCCAATAAAATGATTTTATTGAATGAAAGTCTCACACATCAATGCATTCACTCACACACTCACTTAAGACCTATTAAGAAGCAAAAGAGAGGAAACTGGATAGGGGGAATATTGAAGGGATTGTAGCTGGGGTAATACTGCACCTTTTCCTGAAGTCCTTGGTCCGGGAAAAACTGCAAAGAAGTAGAGCTCAGCATGGAGAGGGCTGAGGAGATTACTCAATGGATGGAGAAACGGTCTGCTGGGATGACCAGGAGCGATCTAAGGAACCACTCAAAACAGGGAGTATTTGTAGGGGAAAAAGTACCTGGAGGGCTAATCCTTTCCCGGGGAAAACAATAAGTGTTACAACGAAAAAGAAGCTCCACAAGGGCAACTTCCTTTGCATGATGAGATTACAAAGTGTTGCCAAAGTCTCAGGATCTTCGGTTGCATTGGGTTGTGGTGTGACTTTATGTAAATAGTCCTTGCCTGATATGATCTTACGGTTATCAATGCTCAACTTGGGGCAAACATGCCAATCCCCTCAAGTTGGCTTCTCAGGGGCTGAGGACCCTTTGTCTACTGTGGATCTGCACAGTCTCCTGGGGCTACGTGACAGAGGAGTGTACTGGCCTGACCTGGTTTTCGATCATTCGACCGTGGCTGCCTACGTGCCCATCCGAGTGACCTCTCAGGTACATTGAATCATATTTTAATATCAAAATTGTAGACCACAGGACAGAGTTTTCCAGTGAGGTAACACTAGGAGGTATCTGTTTCCATACATACCAACCCTCACTGGATGGTGTAGTTGAAATGGGAGTTGGTTTAGGTCTCTTAGACCAAAATCAAATCACCATTTTGAATGTTCTAATCCTGAGAGGCGATCCAGCATGGTATAATGGCTTGAAGGTTGGACTGTCATGCTGGAGACCAGGGTTCAGTTCCCCACCCAGCCATGGAAAGCCATTGGGTGACCTTGGGCACATCGCACACTCTCAGCCCCCAGAAAACCTTGTGATAGATTCACCTTAGAGTTGCCATAAGTCGAAAACAACTTGAAGGTACACAACAATAACAACAACAATCCTGATAGCTATCAATGGAACAATTTCTTGGTTCCACAATGGAAAGAGTCAAAATACATTCTGCCCACTTAGGAAAATTCACAGCATGAGAAGCAAACATTTTCTCATCATCATAGGATGAGGAACGGAATGAGTTTAATTTAAGGTGGCTTTCCATTATTTGAACTCGAGCTTCCCTGAATCCCTGGGGTAGGTGGGTGGGGGAACCATTGTGGCAAAGAAGCAATTGCAGCTATTAATAACTTGATTAATAATTAATTCTGGGCTGCTGCCGTTTCTCTTGGCCCTATCATCTTGACATTTCCTCCACCCCCAGCTGTCTCAACACACTGTTTTGTATCCAGTCCTCAGGTGTAAGGATAAACCAGTTTATAAGGGATGCTCTCTCCCATGTTCAAAGCTTGCTAATTTTTGTGATTTCTGTTTTTTAAAAGGAATCCTTTTCTCACCCATCCTTTGCTGTTGTTGTGTGCCTTCAAGTCATTTCTGACTTATGGAGACACTATTGGGAGGTTTTCTTGACAAGATTTGTTCAGAGGGAGGTTTGCCTTTGCCTTCCCCTGAGACTGAGAGAGTGTGACTTGCCCCAGGTCACCCAGTGGATTTCCATGAATGAGCAGGGATTCAAACCGTGGTCTCTAGAATCCTAATACGACACCCAAACAACTACGCCACACTGGCTCTGCTTTTTGGACTACTGTTGTTATTTTCTTTCAAGTCATTTCCAACTTATGGCAATCTCAAGGCAAATCTATTATGGGTTTTTCTGGGGGCTGAGAATATGTGATGCACCCAAGGTCACTCAGTAGCTTTCCATGGCTGAGCAGGGAATCGAACCTTGATCTCCAGAGCCATAGTCAAACCACTACAACAGCCTAGGTTAATTGTGGGCATGATTCTCATCTTGATCTTTGCTAAGTCTCTACAGCCTCATTGTTGGCCTTATCCTTTCTACAAAGTTAAAAAAAAATTAAAAAACAACGCCATAGAGTGTGATGTAAAAAAATGATGACCTCCCCCCAAGCTCCAGAATGAAAATGGTCTCTCCACAATGTGTACAGTTGTCATCAGTTTGGTAGTTGATCTCTTGTAAATGCGCAGTGTATGTTAGTGTCTCGTCTGTCCTGTGTGTACTTCAATATTAAAATACTGGATGAGCTGCTTCAAGCCCCTTTAGCAAGACTTGAGGGAAGCTCATGTGAAATTTTCCATCCATTTTGCCATTAGAGTACTTTATGTATAAATATGAACTAGAAATAATAACTTTTTTCTCATCACTGGATGTTTTATTTATAAGACTTGACATGTTCATACATACGGAGCAAGAGTTTTCAATTTTCCATGCTATATATATTAATCTCATGTATAGATATATTAATACACCGTGAGGTTAATTGCAGAGAAATCCTTGGGTGTAATTTGGTTCTAAAAGATTGCTGTTGTGTCCTGGTATTGGAGTGTGAGACTGTTTGTGTTTATAACAGCAGAAATGTCTGAGACAATCCTGTATTTCCAGTAAAGTAAAATCTGTATGCTCTGGAATCTAAAGTTATGCACCCAGTGTTGGGCTTTACAGTTATACATTTCCAGATAATAAAATTTCCTCCACTACGTCACTGTAAAACAAAACAAAAAACACTACATCATGCTGGGTCTCACTTTTTGGACTACAGCTCCTAGAATTCCCTCCCCATCTGGTGGCTGGTGGGGGACTGTGAAAACTATAATCCAAAAAAGTAACTTTTCATAGCTCTGCTTTTTTTGTATCTATCCCCATATCTTACAGGAATCTTTCTGCCTGTGACTGGTTGATAGGTGAAGTTATTTTTGACTCTCAATTATTTAAAAATAATGCCTCTGGGAGGGGGAACTTTTCTCCTTCCTAAATCAGGAAAGCTTTGGAGAGCACAGGTTAAATTGGTATGTGAATGCATTTGGGCAGGAGCTCCACTTCTCATACCAAGTAGAGCTGGCTGAATACATTTTCCTGCCTGAAAGAAAAGACAAGATGGCGCTACCTCTGTTCCATGCACCAAAGCTTTTACACCAGCAATGGAACTTTGCATCAACAAGGAGAGTGGGATACAGTCCTTCACCTAGGGATTGAAAGCATCGTGCATGCCCTGTAACTTGTTTTTGTTGTGTGCCTTCAAGTCCTTTCCAATTTATGTGAAGTGAACCTATCATGGTTTGCGAGGTGGGGGGCGCTGAGAGTATATGATGTGCCCACGGTCACTCAGTGGGTTCCCATGGCCAAGCAGGAAATCAAATCCTGGTCTCCAGGGCCATAGTCCAACATTCAAACCATTACACAATGCTGGCTCTCCTTACCTATATATAATTACTTATAATAAAATCTTTTCCCTCATTAAGGCTGGTCCTAGATATCCGGAAGGCAACAGATTTATTCCCTTGTATGTTGACTATTAGGGATGGGAAGATGGATTTGTGAGAACTTTTTCTGCCTCAGATGCCAAAAGGATATGGTTGGCTTTAGGTACTATGTAACTTAATTTGGATGAGAGGCAAGAATACCTTTTATTGTGCTCCCTTGGGCAGCAAGATGTCTAGGGGTGGCCCTGGTGAGGCATAGCATGATCTAAATACCTTTTGTATACTGTGAATTCTTTCCTCTGCATCCCATCATTTTTAAACCTTTTAAGCAAAACCTTTCCAGTATTAGCTAAACAGAGCTGAAATGAAATCCCATGGCAAGGTTCTTGCTCTCTGTACCAGATACACGGTGGCCAATGTACAACATTTGTGGGATATTTGTGGCATGGAGCAAGGCAAGGAATTTTTGGCACATGGCCATCCGGCAGAATATAGCATTCTACATGCATGCAAATTCTGCACATCTGGAACGTCAAGTTCTGCTGCAGGAACCTGTTTTCTGAACATGGGTCCAATTCAGTGAACCAGGGCATCTGTTTTTAATTCTCAATGGATGCCTGTGGATGAATTGTGCAATATTTGAAAGCTAATAATTTTGTTTTCCTCAAAATCCATTTCATCTGTGTTGTGCTGCAAGCTACAGCAAAGTTGTTCCATCCAGGGCCACAGAAGATATGCTTCTGCAGAACACAGAGGGGGGAGCAGATCCAGACTTAGAGGAATCACATTAATTGTACTTAGAGGAATTACATTGCAATCAAAGAACACTCAGGTTGGACATGGGGTTGCCAGATCTCAGTTCCTCGCCCTGAGTCTCTAGTTTTCATGGATCATCTCCAAGTGGGAGATAAGTGCACAAATTCTCCAGTTTACAGCAAGAGGAAAGGGCTGAGTACAAATCTTCAGCCCACCTAGCACAGCAACACCTTGCTACACTTTACAAGTCTTAATTGATTTGTTGCTGCACCTTGCAAAGGCTCTCCAGATATTTTACATATTTGTTTAGTTAGCTCCCTCCTTCCTTTGAAATCATTGAGGCTCCTGGGTTTACTCTTCACTTTCTTCTGCATCCATGATTTGGCTGGAAGCAAATAGGGTGTATCAGTGGGGTCTGGAGACTGCTGGGGGTCCATGGAACCCTCACAGAGGGTTCGCAGAGCTCTATCTGTTGGACACCAACAGCGGCAGCAGCAACAGAGATGCACACACACCTGCTGCCCTGTTCCTTTCATCAGGGATGTGGTAACAGGGGATGTGGACATCAAGGGACTTGAAGCCTTAAATAAATATCTGAATATTTAAACAAATATTCAACTATTTAAATCTTGAGTTAAGTCTTGGGGGTCCCCAGCATCAAAATATATTTACAGAGGGTCCTTGGCAAAGAAAAGGTTAAGAACCACTGGGCTACATTTTAAATGTTCCTTATCTCATTTCCCCAAGTAAGTGAGCAATTCCATTTGGTACTTAATGTATAAAGCTTAACAATATGACCAGATGCTATTTCTAGGTTTCAGGTTTGGGCTCAGAAAACTCACGGCCTGGGATGATCTTGACTTGGCAACCCTTGTTAGACATGACTGATTTCAGTCCTGTGGATTTTCAATGGGTCTATTCTTAACAAAGCCAGGACCAGGTCTGGTTTTTAGGAAAATTTCTTGTAACTGAGTGGTTTGTGCTATGGCAGATTGATGGGCTGTCTAATGAAAGTTTTACTTTTCTGAGGAGAGTTGGCAAAGGAGTTTCTTCAGAGGGAGCGATTGTTGAGAGTGCACTGTCACCCACTTGGTGCCAGGGAAGGCAGGATCCCACCTTTCAAAGAAGCAGCTCCCTCTGCCCATTGATGGGCCCCAATGGCTCTGCATATGGATGTGCCTTCAAGTTGCCTGTTGAAATTCATAGGGTTTTCTTAGGCAAGGATTATCCAGAGGTGGTTTTGCCAGTTCCTTGCTCTGACATATACCCCACAGCATCTGGTATTTGTTGGAGGTCTCCTATCCAAGTATTAACCAGGGCTGACCCTGCCTAGCTTCCAAGATTAGATGGGATCTAGTACCTTTAGGGTATAATAAGACTACAAACCTAAGCATGTTTATCTGGAAGTCAACTTTATCCAAATCAGTAGAGCTTATGCCAGAGGAAAAATTGTTATGATGAAAGTATTAAATATACTGCTATTTCTTTTTCAGAAATCCAATATGTACAATGATGCTGGGGTGGGGAGGTGCAACCACCCCTGTTGTATTCCCTGCATTATTCCCCTCCTCTACATGTGGTGACTGTTTTAATCCTAGGAGGCAATCAGAATAGGTAAGCAGGCGTCCTCCAGATATATTGGACTACAACTCCCATCAGCTCCTGAGAGCATGGGGAACAATCAGAGGTTATGAGGATTGTAGTCCAAAACATCCAGAAGGCACCAGATTGTTTACCCTTTGATCAGGTAACATAGCTTGTCTGGAAGAATGTTCTATGAGCATTTCTTCAACCCATCTCTCTTTTCTATGCAGTTGAGACAGATCCAGGCTTAAATGTCACGCACCATTTCAGCTTCAGGTTCCTGATAGCCCACGGATATTTGGGTGATAGTGTGGAGTGGTCACTTTCTGAACAAGTTCTAAAATCCAATTCAGTCTTCAAGTCTTACAGTGAGCATCCCATACTAGACTGAGGCTATTTCTGCATTACACTGTTATAGTGCTATTAGTCCTACACTACACTGTGATAGTGCTATTATCCCACGTTCAACATCCTGTGGAATTCTGGGTTTGTAGTTTACGGAGGTCAAATTGCTCTTTGGCTGAAAATTCTAAATGCCCCTCTCTAAACTGCAAGCCCCAGGATTCCATAGGATGCTGAAAGTAGCACTATAGTGTAGTGTGAAAATGACTTTGAAATTGAGATTTCTGGGACTGAATCTGCTAGAAATTATTTGAAGTCAAATGGATTTGTTGTGCTTCACCATAGGGCAGGGCTCCAGGTGGTTGATAAGGCTGGTCATTTGCCAGAGTCCCCAAGACCAGTGACATTCCCCAAACAGGCACAGGGCCTGTCCCCCTAACAGGGAAACTACTCTTTCCACTTTACATAGAACAGGCAAGAAAATGAGCTGCTACCTGACAGAATTCTCAGTTTCCATGTTCCAGCTCTGACTCTTCCAGGTCAGGGGCTTGCACTAATGGCACTATGACAAACCACCACTACTCACGCATCCTGGACATGGCATTGCCCAGCTCTCATCTTAGCAAGCAGATCTCAATGAAACCATGAGCACTCTACGAATCCTCAACTTCTTAAAATAAGGATGCTTTGCCTGGCACAGCTTGTGCAAAAAGCTCCATGGAGATGTTTCCCTCCCTCCCCCTGCCTTCTTTTTTTATGTCTGTCCCCAAGGCAGATGGTTTCAGCAACTGAATGTGAACAGTGTGTACTCTGAACAAGAACCATGGCTGTGGGTGATCCTGGGAGAGCCTTTGTTTTTCTTTTCCCGTTTTCCCTTCTTCTCCTTCTCCTCCTTGGCTAGAAATACCAGTAGCCTTCTTTGGAACAGTGCTTTGGAAAGATACTTTTGAGGACTGAACCCATTTCTGCACTAGACTGTTATAGTGCTGTTATTCCACTTTCAACATCCTGTGGAATCCTGGGGTTTGCAGTTTAGGGAGGGGCCTTTGAGGAAACCTCAGGATTCCATAGGATGTTGAAAGTGGAATAATAGTGCTATAACAGTCTAATGCAGAAATGACCTGTGTCTCCCAAAAGTTGTAGCCCCCAAAAATAACTTTCACAATGCCTCCGCTGGAAAATAGGGACGCACTATTACAGGTGTGGAATGTCAACTTAGCAAGGGCTGCTGCAATGCTACTTCTTTGGAAGTGGAAGATAGGAAGTATTGATAAAGCAGCCTCTTAGATAAGTGGATTTTTTCCCCAGATTTAAGAAAACGGTTGGAACTCAAAGAGTTCCTTACCCACTGACTGTCCCAATTTGGCAGGGACAGTCCCAATTATTCCTCTGCCATCCCACCTTTTCAGCTGCTTTTAAAATGACCCAGTTTTTCTCTCCTGCTCCTGCTTTGTTCTCATCTGACTTCAGTTGCTGCAAACAAAGGCCATTTCTGCAATACACTGTTGTAGTGCTATTACATCCTATGGAATCCTGGAGTTTGCAGTTTAGGGAGGGGGATTTAGAATTCTCAGCCGGAGAGCTCTTTGGCCTCAGTAAACTACAAACCCCAAGATTCCACAGGATGTTGAAAGTGGAATAATAGCACTATAACAGTGTAGTGCGGAAAGGCCCTTAGTTCAAGGTGCAAAAGTTGTTTGCACTGAACTCAACAGAGGAGGGAGTGGGAGAAGAGGGTCAGAATTTTGCCCTTCCCTGCAGATCAGGGGTGGACAAGAGTGGAAGGCTAAAGAGCCACATTAGCCCCCTAGGAGGCTGGACCCTATTCTGGAAAAAAAAATCACCTTCTTTGAGTTTCAAACAGGCCTCTCCTGGGACTAAATTGGCCTGAGGGAGCTGAAAATATGGTGAAAATGCACCCCATGCATTTGAAGGCAAAAAAAATTTTTTTGAAAAATTTTGCAAAAATTGTTTTTGACCACTGGAGCACCCATGGTGTCTCCAAATGTATTGGAAATGACCCCCACACCTCCTAGAGTACTTTTGGGACATTCTGGTGCAAAAAAGAGTAGTCAAAACATTACAAATATATATATATATATTTGGCCCCTTGGGAGCCTTAGAGGCCACAAAAACAGCCTGGCGGGGTCTGCTGCCCACCCCTACTGTAGGCTCAGACAAAAGCAAACTGCTACAACCTCTCCTCGGTTATGAGTTCTTCATCATTAATAGCTTTTGGCAACTTAACCAGCCTGTGATGTTGCTTTGAAATGTTGGGTATGGGACAGAACATTCCTAGAATTAACAATCAAAAGAAAGTACATTCCTTCTCTTCCTTCTGGAAAGTAAAAGTCAAAAAAGTGAAAAATGATGGAAGAAATGGCAGGGAAGCACAGGACATGTTATCTCAATCAGCAGTAAAATTCTGTCAATGAGACAATGTTAATTGTATGATGAAAGGCTTATCTGGAAGCAGCTCTAGAAGGCAGTGAGTCTGAGCAGAGTTTGAAAAGCATTTTTGAATGAATCTTTCTTTACTTTTCATTACTTGAAAGTGAAGAAAATTGTTACTTTCAGTTACTGTAGAAACACGGCTTTGGAATGCTACAAGCCACTGACATGTAATACAAAAACACAGGTAGTGAGACCACACATACTCCGTAGCTATAATGGTAACCAGAACAATTACACTTATTTCACAGAAGGAATGATGTTATCCTTTGTTATATTAGGTATGATGTAGAGAGCCAGCAGGGTGTAGTAGTTTGAGTACTGACTACACCTCTGTAGACTGGAGTTTAAATCCCAACTTGGCCATGGAAACCCACTGGGTGACCTTGGACAAGTCATATTCTCTCAGCCTCAGAAAAAAACGAAGGCAAACCCTCAATGAACAGATCTTGCCAAGGAAACCCTGTGACAGGGCTACCTTAGGGTTGCCAGAAGTCAGAAAAAAACTTGAAGGCACACAAGAACCAACAACTTAGTTAGATATCTTAGTTATTGCAAATAAAAAACCAGAAACGAACTAAGTACAAGCAGTATTACAAATTACAAATAGTTCCAGTTATTTGTAATAAGTTATTCCCAGATCTGATTTCTGAAAGGAGTTACTAACACCTCTTGGTGGGGAAAGTTATTTTTTAGACTATAAGTCCCAGAATCCCCAGGCAGTGTGGCCACTGATTGGAAGTTTGGGGAGCTGTAGTCCAAAACAAGTAACACTTCTGAGCTCTGAGAGAAATCAGCACTCAAGAGAATTCCACCTTGTTCCAAGCGATATTTGAAGAGGCTATATTGGCTCAGCTCTAGTTGTGTTAATTTATTCTGTTCCTTTTGGTATTCGTTTTTGAATATTTTAACACTGTGGTTATTGCTAGCTTTAAGAAGAGCTCGACATTTTTACTCCCAGAATCTCCCAGCCAGCAAGCTCTCATTTAAATAAACAGCCCCCCGAGTGGCAAAGTGGCCTATAGCTGCCTTGAAATCAGCTTCAACTTATGGTGACCCTATGAATGAGATAGTGTTGTGCAGTGGTTTGAACACTGGACTACAACCTTGCAGATCAGGGTTTGACTCTGCCATGGAAACCCATTGGGTGCATCACACACTCTCAACCCCAGAAAATGCCATGGTAGGATTTCCTTAGGTTACCATAACTCAGAAATTACTTGAAGGCACACAACAGCAATGATGAATGACAGACTACCAAGTCGCTCTATCAGCTCAGGTCTTACAGATTGAGAGATGTGTTTTCTTTGATTGAGTCTATCTATCTGTAATAGGATCTCCTTCTTTTCCTACTGCCTTCCATCTTACCAAGCATTATTGACTTTTCTAATGAGTCAGGTCTTTTCATGATATGGCCAAAGTATGGTATCCTTAGTTTAGTCGGCTTCTAGGGAGAGTTCAGGATTTATTTGGTGTAGGATTCATTCATTTGTCTTTTTAGCAATCCAGGGTATCTGTAGATCTCTTCTTCAGCAACCCATTTCAAAGGAGTTGATTTTCTTCCTGTCAGCTTTCTTCATTATCCAGCTCTTGCAACCATACACAGAAATTGGAAACACAATGGCATGGACAATCCTAACTTTAGTATTCAATAATATATCTTTACATTTAAGGATCTTGTCTAATACAAATATTAAATACGAGCAAAACAAAATGATATTCTAATGCTGGATTTTGACTTCTCCTGTTAGATTTTGGAGTTGAATTACATTTTTTTTAATAACCAGGTTAGATTTTTGACATTCAATTATCATTTTTTTAAAAAAAATGTTTCTCCAGATTTCATTCCAGCTTTTATTTATTTTTTAAAGTAGTAGTAAAAAGCTTAGAGAGAAAGCATTTAAGGCAATCTGCCTGTGACAACTTGGGGCAAACCCCCTCCTCTTTCCCGTCGTGGTAGAAACAGGTTATTATGAAAACTAAAATAGCCAGCAACTTGGCATTAAACCTCATCTCCTTTCCCCTACCCCGCTTTTCTCATAGCAACATATCATGGTGGGTAAGTGGGTGGAAGGAAAGAGGGAGCAGGTTGTGAATCAGAGCTGACTCAACTGCTTTGATGCCAATATTTCCTGCCCTGCGCTGAAGGGCCTTTTCTCTGAATGCTGGGTTTTCTCCGGCAGACCATGACACAAAAGCCAGCTTGACCACAGGAGAGGTGTATTCCAGGTAACACCAGGTGGGCGGGTCCCCCTTTGTGTGCCTCCTCCACACAACACTGTTCTATTCCAGGCCTGGATTAACACACCTAAATCCTACCTAACACAGCTATTCTAGGAACCTCATGCCCCAGCCGGTTCTCTCATGACCTACAAGCCAAACCTGAGCTGACATTGACCTCCAGGATACAGTCAGTTGTTACACAGTTGTCCAGCCTTTCTTCTACCCTGTGGGAGAAATCTATCAGGGGTTGCATGCCAGCAGCAAGAGGGGCCAAAGCCTTTAGTGAGGAAAAAGGAGCCAAAAAGTGGCTACAGCCATGCCTTTCTATTACCATCTTCCCTCTGTCTGCCTCCCTCTTTTCCTTAGCAGGCTGCTTCTTAGAAAGGGACGAATTGCTATTGTCTAAAATTTGAACAGATCACTATCGAATTGGGCACATAACGTTAGGGTGAGTACTGCATGTCCCTCTGGGGACAGAAACCACCCATCCTTACCCTACAACTTGCCCCTACATGTCTATTTCTGCCTGTGGTTTCTTTTCCTCTACAGAAGAATTGGGAAAACAGGAAAATGTCAAATGTGGTGTTAAGAGGAATGTGTATTCTCTTTGATTAATGTGTTTTTCCTTTCACAGTGGGATTTCATCAGAGATGCATGTCTTGGTAATCAGACTTGCAAATAACACCTGCATTTACCTTTTCATGATCACTTATAGAACAAAGCATGCCAGATGCAGGATGAAGAGATGAGGAAAAGCACGTGCTGTGGCAGACATCTTTCACCACTGCAGGGAGCATCTCTTATAAAAATGTACTCAGTGTATCATCTTGTTTAGAGGTGCACAAGGTCCATACAGCTTTTGGGGGGCATGAGGGAGCTCATGTTTTTTAGGGAGTCTCTAATAGCCCAAAGAAGATGGATGCAAAAATGCCTCAAAACACAGCAGCCACTAGGGTCTGTTGGACATTTGGGAGCAAAAAATCTACCAGCCCCCAATTTGGAGGGTGAGGTCATGGCCCTCCAGGGTCAGGGGAATATTTTTGTCTTATATACCTGCAGTTTGTTCCAAATAATTAACATAAAAAAGGAAAGATAAAGGAACCTTAAAGATGCCCATGAGTATTTAGCACTTGGGCAGCAGATTAAGCAGGCAGGCATTGCTGGACACAGTCTTCTTCACCTGTTGGAGTGAGATGAATTGCATTTTTATTTACATTACAGCCATTATTTCTAACATTTGTGTCTAGCCACACAAATTATCACAGACATTTTTAAAGTGCAAATCAGTATCCTCTTTTTCTGATTATATATTTCTTCCTTTTTCTGGTGGGGAGGGGTAGCACGCAAGTGGCCACACACAATCCTTTTACAGTCCGTATCCAGGTCAAGTGAGAAAAGTTACATGCTGGTGATTCATTTATGCCTGCATTCAATCTGTTGCTCAAGAGGCAAAAATAGCAGTGCCTGTGCAGACATGTGCAAAACTGACAAATTAGTATTTTTGGAGTTTTTGACCAATGTCTCCCTAAACTGGGATTCCCAAATTAGTGGTGGTATTAGAAGAATCGTCAGGATTCTGAATTCTTTTACAGCTTTCTAGGGTTATCAGGCATCCCTCATTACGAGGGATGGTCCTCATTTGAAGTCTGGACAGCTTGTCCCCTAAAGGATTGGTCGTTGTGTGCCTTCCAACAAGAATCTTTACTTGGAGATTAAACCTGGGACCTGGGGCCATTTCCGCACTAGACTGTTATAGCGCTATGATTCCACTTTCAACATCCTATGTGGCCCCTCCCGAAACTGCAAACCCCAGGATTCCATAGGAAGTTGAAAGTGGAATCATAGCGCTATAACAGTCTACTGCGGAAATGGTGTGGTATTCCCCCGAAACTCAGAAATACCCTAGATATTACATATTTCTTTCACTTGTATTGTGGCTTTCCCCCAGAGATGGAAAAGCTGGTAGGACAGGGTCATCTGTTAGTTAACTGTTAGTGAGTCATTACTAACACAAGAATCAAGCTCACTAAAATGATTAATTAAACTGTATACCTTTTTCTAGTCTATACTTTCCTCCAGGAAGTTCAGAGTGAGGTCCTCCTCCTCAGTCCCAAGTGAACTTCCATAAATCCTTCATGCTCCTTACAGTACAGTACAATACAGTACAGGGTTTCCACTTTTCAACAAATTTCAGTTTCCTTACGGTGCTCCACAGTGGTGTCACTAGGGGAGAGTGGGGTGTGTGGACCGAACTGTCTGAAACCATCAGAGGGGGATGACACCAAAATGACTGCCTACCCATTCTTTCTCCCCCCGCCCCATAACAAGAGCCCATATAGCTTCATGTAGGATGACCAATTCCTTTTTGCTTATGACTGGACAAGATCCCCGGTGCTTTTGTCCATGCAGAGCCAGGCAGGTACATTGGGATGCCCAAAGGACAGGTCCCCATGGCAGTAAATTGGGATCCACAGAATTCTGGCTCCTGGATGGGAAGGGCTCCATGGGGTGACACTATGAGTTGCTACACTGGGTGACCCCAACCCTAGTGACACCACTGGTGCTTCAGTCCCTAACCAGTCAGATATGTGGGGGAAACCTGTACTGGGGCAGTGGTAGAGGAGAACATTTTGGCCTGCACATGTTTTGACTTCAGCTACAGAAGCTCCAAACCGACTGGCCGATAGTAAAGTACTGTGGGAGTCATAGACCATTTCCGCCCTACACTATTATAGCGCTATTATTCCACTTTCAACATTCTTTGGAATCTTGAGGTTTGTGGTTTAGGGATGGGCATTTAGCATTCTCAGCCAGAGAGCTCTTTGGCCTCAGGAAACCACAAACCCCAGAATTCCACAGGATGTTGAAAGTGGAATAATAGCACCATGACAGTATAGTGCAGAAATGGCCTCAGAGACCTGTCACAATTATAATGCTGTGATTCTACTTTAATTGTCATCTCCTGCGGTATATAGTTTGATGAGGCACTGGAGTGCTCTGGCTGAAAATTCTAAACACCTTTCCCTAGACTGCCAATCTTGGGATTCCATAGAATGGAGCCATAGCGGTTAAAGTGGAATCATAGCACTATAATTATGTACTGTGAGTGGGCCCTCAGATCACAGTCCTGTTCCAATTATTTGGGAGTGAGCTCCACTAAACAATGGGACTTATGGATTAGTAGACATGTGTAGGATGTTGGTAAGATGTATTTGAAATATGAATGTAAACATTATTTTGAGAGGAAGTGCTTGCATTCTCACACATTGTATATAGGGGGAAATTGAGCTGACTCATCTGGGATACAGAAGCTTTTTACCACAGAACTTGTTTGTTTTTTGTTGTCTGGTTGGTTTTCTCAGCTCCCATGCTTTTTCTGCACAGATGTCACATTCTTTATCAGGGCTGGAATTCTGTGGGGAGAAGTTAATGAAATCTGCAAGCCTGTCAGTATTAGACAAATTATCTCTCTCTACAAATAATTATCCAAAGCAGTAGTTAAGGCTTCCATCACGGGGAAAAAGGCAAGCTGTCTTTGGACCTCTGCTTGTCCATGGTACTTCTGAGAAGAAATTGCAGTCTGAATAAAAAAGACATAATACAAAATGACTCTCAACAGGATTTTACATTAGCATTTGTGTCAGAAGACACAAAACAGGCACATGCCTCCAGCCAAAATTCTATCATTAGTCACAACAAGAATAGATCAATTGAAATAGTAGAACTTAAATCAGGGCTGGCTTACCAAGTTACCATTGATTCAATAAGTCTAGCTTAACTAAGGCTAGCAACAGGATCTATGTTGTGTTTGTTTTTTGTTTGTTTGTTTGTTTTTGCTTAGAGGATATCCAGAACCAAAATGAAGACACAGCATGTGCATCTCCCCCAATTCTGCACAGTGCATATCTACTATATAAATGTCAAAGTTTGAATGTTTGTTTGTCTGTGTCAGGCGAAAACCTCATACAATTGTCTGTGTGAGGCGAAGACCTCAGATGATTGGCTGCCTGAGAATATTCTGTGGAATCCTGGGTTTGCAGTTTAGGGAGGGGCCTTTAGAATTCTCAGTCGGAGAGCTCTTGTGCCGAGCCGGTTCCTATGGAGATGAGGCCTAGCACCAAGGAGGAGGGCAGTATATTCCCTCAAGAACCCAACCTCTATATGTTAATAACTCTGAATACAGATTGGATTGGGAAATATGGAGAAAAGTTATAGGTACACTTTGGGGAATTAGAGACAGATCGTTCTAACAAGTATTGTCTATGAAAAAATAAAATCCTGGGTAACACTGGGTATATATGCTAGTTACACAGACAAAAGCATTTGCACTTGGATGTGCTTTGTAAGGTGCTGCTCTCTGTAACAAGGTGGATGGTGCTCTGCACATGCTCCAGGGTGATTGCTTTTTTAATGAGTACTTGATAAAGTCCAGTACTTAGTCCTAAACACTGGAAAAAAGTCCTAGTTGTCAGGAATGTGGAAATTGGGAAGGAGCACCAGTTGCTTGACAAAATTGTCCATAGATGCCTGTCCCTGTGTGTGTGTGTGTGTGTGTGTGTGTGTGTGTGTGTGTGTCTGTGTGTTGTGGATTTGGACACTGAAGCAAATGGTAGGAGAAGAAGCACCATCAAAAGTCTCAGTCCTTTCTGTTTTGTCTTTCATGCTTTTCGTTAGTGTTCAAAGGAGGGAGGGACTTGCCATAGAGAAGAAAGATATGAGTTTTACATCCCCACCATTCCAGATTCTGGGTATTTTTTTTTGTGCATCTGTTTAAGGTCATACTTCATGTGATGATTTTCAGGGGAAGGAGGAGGAAACTGTTGTCATTAAAAAGTAGTGGAAAGGAGAATGGCATGCAGAAGTAAAGGGCTGGCAAAGAAAGTAGTGTGTGTTTATGTGGCTTCAAGTTGCTTGTCGAGTTACAGAGACCCTATGAATTTCATAGCATTTTCTTAGGCAAGGAATACTCACAAAGTGGTTTTGTCAGTTCCTCTAAACCATAACCTGCGGCACCTGTTGTTATTCATTGGCAGTCTCCCTTCCAAATACTAATCAGGGCTGACCTTGCTTAGCTTCCAAAATCAGACAGTATCGGGTGCCTTTAGGGTATTTATGCCCGTATTTATCAGAACTATCCCAGTCAAACTGAGATAGTTCCTTATCTCCCCACAGTATTTTCCTGTTCATGAAGAAAGCTGACAAGAAGAAAATCAACTCATTTGAAATGTGGTGCTGGTGAAGAGTTCTGCAGATACCATGGGCAGCTAAAAATAATAAATGGATCTTAAAGCAAATCAAGCCTGAAATCTCACTGGAAGGCAAGATGACTAAACTGAAGCTGTGGTACTTTGGAGAGATCATGAGATGACATGACTCCTTGGACAACATGATAGTGCTCCATAAAGTAGAAGGCAGTAGGGAAAGAGGGAGACCGTACTGCAGGAGGGTTGATTTGATAAAGGAAGTGATGGCCCTGACTTTGCAAGACCTGAGCAATGGATAAGTAAAGCTCTTGCAAGTCTCTCATATATAGGGCCACTGTAAACCAAAGCCAACCTGATGGCAAACAACAACAAATTTTCCTTTCTACTAAGTTTCTTTTTGAACCCAGACACCAGAGATATATTATCTGAGAAGAGGTACTGAAAAAGCCCCTATTATAATCTGCAAGCAAAGCAGAAGGCAAGTCTAGATGCACTTATTGATGTTCTATATTTTATTCTTTATTTGATACTATATTTTATACTCTATATTTTATTCTCTGAAAAGCCTTGGTAAATAATCTATTCTGTAAAAAGCCTTTTAAAATGTTAGCGTTCAGTGCTGGAACCTGTGAAATAAAACACCACCTCTGAGCATGCTTAGAATGTATTTCACTTTGTTACAGACCGTACCCACAAGCAGCTGGTAAAATATTCTAGAATCAAGAATCATCTCAAAGGGTGGAGAACTGCTCTCAGTTTGGGGAGATTTGGAGGAAAACTCCCCAACCCCAAATGTGTCTGAACTCATTCTTTTTTGAAAAATTTTGTCCATAGCATCATTTAACAGACGCCTTTCTGGAGAAGCTGCAACAGTTAGTAAACTAAAGACAGAAGAGGAAATGGGGAAGACCGGCTAGGACTGCTTTGCACTGATGCCAAAAAAGCAAAGATGCAGGAAGCGGGGTAGCACAGCAAAGAAGCTTTGGTTTCCACAGGGTCCTAATGCTCCCTTCTTTTTTCTCTCATTCTCTCCAGCTCTGCCTCAGAATGAGACTTTTCTGTGGTTGAACTGGGATTCAGTTATGTACTGCCTACCATGGAGCATCATGTCTATTTGGTGGTTCTCAGTTCTTTTTCTCACAGATCTCTTATAGTGAGCAATGCTTTTTATCATTCTTGTCTCAAAAAGATAATGACCCTGATCCAAATTAATGGTTGGCTTTTCTGAAGGGGAGAGCCAGTGTGATGTAGTTGTTGTGGTGCAGTGGTTTGAGTGTTCAACTACAACTATGGAGACCAGAGTTCAAATCCTTGCTCAGCCATGGAAACCTACTAGGTGACTTTGGGCAAGTCGCACTCTCTCTGCCTCTAAGGAAGGTGAAGGCAACCCTCCTCTGAATGAAACTGGCCAAGAAAACCCTGTGACAGGTTCACTTTAGGATCACCATAAACTGCAAATGACTTGAAGACACACAGCAACAACAGCAGCAGCAACAACAACAACATTGAAGGGATGCCACAGTATGCATGTTCTTAAGCTTGCAGAGAAGTAGTTCCCTATACACAAGTTCTGGGATGCAAGATGATCCTTTCAGGATACTGGTCCCAAAGGGCTTTTCCGCAATTTGCGGGGAAACGGGGCAGTCCGTTACTCATCGGACTAGCATGCTCCCCGCCAACGATCCAGAGCAGCGCACGCCCACGCTACACATTCTCCAGAGACAAAATGGAGGATTCTGGTTGGCGGAGGCGCTCCACCAACCGGAGAAGCTCTCCAGCCGGAAGCCCGCCCCCGGAAGATCTGTAGCCTCGCGCTGGCGCGAGCCTGCAAACCTACAGTTAGGGCAGCGACGGACTGGGGCGCACCGGGCTATTGAAAGTCCTCTTTTAATTGGTCTTTCAATAGCACGGGGAGCCACCAGTTCTGGGCGTTCCGGAGCGGCTAAAGTCCGGACAAACATTAAGTAGTCCGGACCCAGTTCGCCCCCAAGTGTAAACGTCTTCGCTGGAGGACACGCCACCACGTTTTAAATATAAAATGCGGAAAAGGCCTAAGTTTAGGTCAACAGATGTTGTTGTACTACATTTCTGATAGTAGACGTAAACTCCCACACTTTGATATGGTTTAATTGGTGAAATATGATTTAATTGGCAAGATTTATTAAGTGGCTTTGATATAAAGTATGCCCTGATGTGACTGGAAGGCCAAGCTGGACTAAGAGGAAGACACTGGCTGAACATGTGCACTGCAAAGGTAGGTCAGTGATCCTTTGCAGACATAGCCAGGTCATAATCAGGAAATCACCAGGTAGTTTCAGATGGGTGATAGGCTTAAGCTGAGCTGTAACAGCTCTGCTATCAGACAATACTGAATGATTGTTTCAATCCTTCTTCCCACCAACCTGGAAATTTTCCCCGTTAACCACATGCCTGTCCAACTATTACAGAGCTATCATGATGTCTTTAAGTCTCTGTCACATAACAGTAAGACCATTAACTCATTCCGGATCCCATTGCAAAACCCCTCAGTTTTGAGCAGTCAGGTTCAGTACATCAGATGCGGAATGTTACTCTGTCACCTTGAATCCCAATTTGTACTGCCTTTGGACGCAAGTCTAAGTCACATTGCTATTTCTTCACTGCTCTTCTGGATTGGTAATTATCACCCATTCTCTTAAGTCTCAGGCCTTTTTTGCATGTGACGTTGAATGCGAAATGGCCATGGGAGCGACGTGGAATCGCAAGGACGGTTCCTCGTGATGTTCTCGCAATTGCGTATCGCTCCCGTAGTGATCCTGTGGCAATTGCACAGTATAACATTTTCGGGTTTTTCCCAAAAATGATGCGTGACTGCGCATTCCCCCTGCGTCCC
This sequence comes from Iguana delicatissima, assembly GCA_948472985.1. Lineage (NCBI taxonomy): Eukaryota > Metazoa > Chordata > Lepidosauria > Squamata > Iguanidae > Iguana > Iguana delicatissima. Next base: position 166,090 of record CAOKZL010002130.1, read on the forward strand.
TCTCGCACTTGCCTGGGGTGCGGAACGTCAGGAAGCACGATGGCCGCGTTTCCTCCCCCAGTGCAGCCTGGGAAAGTACCCTGCTGTGCTGCGGAAGGAAGGGGCGGAGCTATCGCACTTCCTTCCATCCAGCACAGAGCTGGTGTGGAGGGAAGCGCAGGGGATGCGATTCCCTCCCAGAGGAGGCTTTTCATGTGATCCCTGAGGCACCAGGTAAGGTGCAAAAAGGGCCTCTGTATCAACCTTTCCACCCTTTCCTATGGCTAATGCTTGTATGAGTGTGCGACTGTTTGAATCTTGTCCATGTGCATGATTGAATTCCCTTCAATAAATAGATTTTAGTATAATTTCAAATCTCTGACTGGTTTTCCAGCAAGGACCTTATAAACATTGGTGGAAAGATCTTGCTAGGTTACTCTGCCTCTCGCAGCCATCCTAATTAGAACTAATTAATTTCCCATTTTTGCACAGAGGTGCGGGTACTACTGTAGGAAATCAAGGGTCCCCCACCTTTTGGAGTAACATCCCCAGCCAGCATGGCCAATGGTGAGGGGCTGTGGCTGTTGTTGTCCAACATTGGGAACTACTGGCATAGCTTAATGAATTATAACACTCCTCTCCACTCCTGAACACCTTGTACAGTTGTCTTGCTTATAGTGGCCATCTGTCTCCTTATACAAATTGCATGGTGGCAAATGGGCATAAACAACAGGAAGGGTGACTGAGGTTCAGCACTGGCTCAGGAAAAGGATGGGGACCCTGAACAACAGCTCAACCACGGAAGGAGGATCTTAAGAAAGTTTGGGTAGAATGGCTTCCCTTGGGCCATGGTGCCTGGGGATTTTTAGGAGCTGTATTCCAAACAGGTCTGTCATAAGGAGAGCAGCATTTTAGTTTACACCAAAGCAGCAATGCAAGAAACATACATTTTCAGATGTACTTGTCAGGCAAGTGCAATCAACTGAGTGTACAGTCATGGGTAAACTCAGATTTGTTGCTGCCCAGTATCCTGAAAAGACCGCGAAATAGCCAAAGAGTGCTTATTCAAGATATCTTCCCATAGATGAAAAGCAGGACACATGTGGCCAAGCAACAGCAGAGTGTAGCCAAGGTGGAAAAAACTATTAATGAGGAAGAACACACAAACTAGGAGAGGCTGCAGCAGTTTGCTTTTGCCTAGAAAGAAAAAAGATTCCACTAGTCTTCTCCTCCCCACCACCCACTATGTAAATTAAGGGAACTTTGAATTTAGTTTGCACCAACTGAAGTAAGATGGATTAGGGGAAAAGTGGGAAAAAGAAAGAGAAACTAGGATGTTTTAAAAGTGTCTGAAAAAAGTGGAGGGACAGAAGATTAATCAGGACTGGTGCCAACAAAATGGGACTGTTGGAGACTATGCTTGAACGTACCCCTAGTTTAGAAGAGGCTCTTCTTCTTGTCTTTGGTCATTTCTGCACTACACTGTTATAGTACTATTAGTACAGTTTCAACATCCTGGAGAAGTCTGGGGTTTGTAGTTTACTGAGGCCAATGAGCTCTCTGGCTGAGAATTCTAATGGCCCCTTTCTAAACTGCAAACTCCAGGATTCCACTGGATATTGGAAGTGGAATAATAGCACTATAACAGTGTCGTGCAGAATTTTACCATTTGCAAATCTCATGTTTCATTTTAAACAGAGAGGTTCTTAGCTTCAGAACTTTTGAGCTGTTTTTTTAAACTTGCATTTTATTGGAGAAAGTATATGCGGGAGGAACTGAGTGTGAACATCAGATTTAGGGCTCTAGGCTAAATGGTTCTGAAGAAACAAGCATCATTTAACATGGATAAGATTACACAGAGGGACCAATCATAGGTGCTAAAAAGCATGTAACCCCAAACATGCACTTTTCTTATTTTTAGTGTGTACTTGGGATTGCATGCCTTTAAGCTGAGATTGATCTGATGAGACACTGTACTACAAACACAAAGTACAGCAAACAGTGCCCAGCTTCCTTTGCTGCAAGGGATTGTGGGATAGCTGTAGTGCATGACTTGTTCACACCCAGGCGAACAAGGGTTGCTTGGTATACTTGGGGCACTTTGGGGAGACAAAAAAGCACTGTATGACCACATATGTACAATAGTGTTCTTAAAAACAGGCAATTGACTATGCCTTAACTGAGAGCTGTTTTTCAAGATACAGCTGCAGGCTTTTGAACCTGCCTTAAGGTGGTATCTGCATCATGCAAGTAATTTCAGATTTATCAGACAGTATTCAGACTCTTGGAGAAAGAGGTATGTGTGTGTCTCTTCAAGTCACCTGTTGACCTATGGTGACCCCATTAATTTCACAAAGTTTTCTTAGGCAACGAATACTCAAGAGGTGGTTTTGCCAGTTCCTTCCTCTGAAATATCGCTTACAGTCCCTGGTATTAATTGGAACCCTCCCATCCAAGTACTAACCAGGGCTGGCTCTGCTTAGCTTCCAAGATCAGACAGGACCTGGTATCTTTAGGGTATTTAGGCTCTCATGCAAAAAATTGACCATTTCCACACTACACTGTTATAGTGCTATTATTCCACTTTCAACATCCTGTGGAATCCTGGGGTTTGTAGTTTAGGGAAGGGCATTTAGAATTCTCAGCCAGAGAGCTCTTGGGCCTCAGTAAACTACAAACTCCAGAATTCCACAGGATGTTAAAAGTGGAATAATAGCATTATAACAGCAAAGGGCGGAAATGGCCCCTGTTGTTGTGTGCCTTCAAGTTGTTTCCATCTTATGGCAACCCTAAGGCAACTCTATCACATGGTTTTCTGGGGCTGAAAGTATGTGATGTGCCCAAGGTAACCTAGTGGTTTTCCATGGCTGAGCAGGGAATAGAACCCTGATCTCCAAGGTCACAGTCTAGCGCTCAAACCATTACACCATTAATGCAAAACATTAGGCAACATTAAATTTGAAGTTCGCTAGCGTGACATTTTCAAATTATTAATAAGAAAAAGTAGATAGAGCCCTTAAACATTTTTCATAAAATAGATGCAATGAAATTATTTTTTTGTTTTGGTCTGTAGTGTTCATATAAAGAAAATCTGTGCCCACTAGCATAAAGATCAGAAAACAGCACATCAAGTACATCCTCCACTCATAATCAACGACAGGGCAGGGCAGAATATGAAGAAACTGAATGATTTCCAATTGTCAAGGGAATCAGGCATGGGTGCATTTTACCACTCTATCCTTTTAACTTGTATGCTAAATATATCATATGTAAAGTAGGATTACACTCAGAGGAAGGAACATCAACAATTTAAGATATGCTGATGACTCCATACTATGAGCAAGAAATAGCAAAGACTTGGAACAATTACTGAAGATAGTCAAGAGAGAAAGTTTAAAGGCAGATTTACAGCTGAACATTAAGAAAGTAAAAATAATAGCCACAGATCATTTACATAAGTTTAAAATAGACAATGAAGGCGTAGAATTGCTGAAAATCTTCCATACCTTAGCTCAGTCATTAATCAGAATGGAGACTGCAATCAAGAAAGCAGAAGGCGGCTAGGACTTGGAAGGACAGCTATGAAGGAACTAGACAAGATCCTGAAATGTAAAGATATAGCACTGAATAGCAAAGTTAGCATTGCCCGTGCCATTGTATTTCCAATTTCTGTGTATGGTTGTGAAAGCTGGACAGTGAAGAAAGCTGAAAGGAAGAAAATCAACACATTTGAAATGTGGTGCTAGAGAAGATTTCTACAGATACTGTAGACTACTAAATGGGTTTTAGAGCAAATCAAACCTAAACTTTCCCTACAAGCCAAGATGGTGAAATGGAGACTTGTCATACTTTGGACATATAATGAAAAGACATGTTATTGTTGTGTTCCTTCAAGTCATTTCCGACTTATGTCAACCCTAAAGTGAACTGGGTTTTCTGGGGGCTAAGAGTGTGTGATGCACCCAAGGTCACTCAATGGTTTCTGTGGCCAAGTACAGCAAAGCTTTCCAAACTGTGTGTCGTGACACGTTAGTGTGTCGCCTGCAGTGTGTAGGTGTGTTGCGCGAATGTAACAGGTGAAGAGACTGCCTCTCTTGCTGCCGCTGCAGGCCAGGCTCAGATGAAGGGGCTGCCTCTCCCGCTGCCACTGTCCCAGGCCAAGGAAGACCCCATCAAGGGCAGTGGCAGCAGGCCAGGCTTGAATGGAAGAGCTGCCTCCACTTACTGAATTACTTACTGAATTACTGTGTCACGGAATGATGCATGTCTAAAAAGTGTGTCGCCAACATGAAAAGTTTGGAAAGCGCTGAAGCAGGGAATAGAACGCTGGTCTTGAAGGTTGTACTCCAACATTCAAACCACTACATGACTCATTAGAAAAGACACTAATGCTTGGTAAGGTAGAAGGCAGTAGGAAAAGAGGAAGACCACATTACAGATGGATAGACTCAATCAAGGAAGCCACAGCTCTGAATCTGAAAGACCTGAGCAGCGCAGCTGATGACAATGTGACTTGGAGCTCTCTCCTTCATAGAGTCATCATAAGCTGAAGTTGACTTGACAGCAGTTAACAGCAACAAATACCTCAGTTAATGAAGCAGATGTGTTCATAGATTTTTCTTCAGGAGAATATGTGGTACCAGAGGCAGAAATAACATGGAAAGAAAAGGAATAGATTCTTACATCACAACAAACAAGAGCACTTCAACATATTTCAGCAAACTTTTTATTCCAAACTTGTAATATGCACATGTGAAATGACACAATCAGGTTGATCAGCTTTTCTTATGATTTCCATTTTGATGGCCAAACTTACAGAATTTTTTTTTTTGACCTGCTAGGAGAAGCTGGTGTGGCAAGCTTAGGTGCATTCTCCTTCTCTCTACTTTTGGCTGCTTATGCATAGTCAATAGGGAATCCTAGGGAAAGTTGCTGGTTTATTACTGTTGTGTGCCTTCAAGTCATTTCTGACTTACAGTGACCCTAGCCAAGCATGAGTGCTGGACTACAACCTTGGAGACCAGGATTTGATTCCCTGTTGGGGAATTCCCACATTCTGGGGGCTGAGAATGTGTGACATGCCAAGGTCACCCAATGGGTTTCCATAGCTGAGTGGGGAATCCAATCCTGGTCTCCAGTGAGGTCATAATCCAATGTTCAAACCACCACACCAGACTGGGTCTCAAAGCTGCTGGTAGGAGACCCTTCATAAATTTAAACAAGCCGCAGTCCCTGAAGCCAGGCCTTTGGATCATCAGCTCAGTTTGCCGATTGGATAGATAGACTTCATCACTACAGCTGCTTAGATAAGTCTGCAGAAATTTCACTGTCAGCCATAAGTGCCTCTAGATGCACAGCAAAACAGGATTTGAGCCTCTAATTTTCATCCCCTTAAAAAAGAAACGTTTAAGCTGGAATCCTGCATTTTCATTTACAGGGAAAAAAATTCATGTAAATAGAACAGCTGTTTTATGAATGGTGATATAGGACAGGAAAAATGATTTCCATCAGCCCACAATGCCTGTAAACATTTTGGGTCTGTTCTAAAGCCAGAGCAATTCCGGGGGGGGGGTCTGCCTTTTTTTTTCCCTCCTGGTTTTGTTTCTCCAGATGTATGCATCTATGTATTCAATTTCACTTGTTTGTTTGTTTGCTTGTTTGGAGGATCTTGGTAAGCAGCTTTGCAAGTACCATTCCAGGAATACTTTTGCAATATTCCCCAAAAGCATGAGTATAAAAGCACTGGTCCATTAGAGAGCGAGAGAATCCAAAATCCACTCTCAGGCAATCAATAGATCTTTCTTAGGACAGCGCCCAGCTGTCACCGAAAAGGGAGCAAGGTTTCGAATCCTCCAGCTTCTTCCTTAGTTTGGTCGACATTTTGCTCCTTCCAAATAAAAGTCTCTCTCTCTCCCTACTGTGCATTTTGCAATACCGCAGATGCTCCCCCATCAATCCCATGGCTGTCTGGGTCCCCAGCAACCTATCTGACATTGCAACCGATCCCGATCCAAACAGCCACGCAGCAAAACAAAACAAAACAAAAACAATACTTCGGACCGTGGTTAATCCAATTTTGGAACCGGGGGAGGAGGAAGGGGCGTGCATTTTGTGAGTGCTATTTTATCTCCCCGGCCCCTCTTTTAAAGGCAAAGGCCAGAGAGGGGTGGAAGCCGCCAACACTAGCAAGGCAGGTTTGGATTACACTGTCAGTCGTGATGATTATTATTATTTTAAATAATTCATCGGCGAGCCAGAGAGAAAGAGCGTGGCCCGGCTTTCCTCCCCGATCCTCCTCCCTCTCGCAATCGGGTTGATGAGTTCAGTGGGTTTTTCTACGGCAGGAGGGGAGAAGAGCGGGGAGGGAGGGAGGGAGGGCGGAAGACCGCGTCTCGCGGCGTTTTCTTCCCCCCCACTTCCTTTCCCGTGGCGGGGAGGGGGTGGTGGTGCCCACGAACCCTTCTCTCTTTAAGACCCAGCGGGAATTTCCTCTCATTCCCCCCTTCTCTCTCTCTCTCTCTCTGGTCCCCCCCGCTTTGCTAAAGGAGCGACAGGCTGGGTGCCGTTTGCACAAGGGCTGGGTCTCCATCACCAAGCTAGCAAGAGAGAGGGGGGGGGATTTAAAAAAAGAGAGCAACGAGGAAGAGGAGGAAGGGATGAAGGGGAGGTGGACGGCGTCGAGCCGGCAGGCGTGGGCCTGAGCTAAACCTTTGCAAGGACCTCTTCTTTGGAAGGACCTCTTTGCAAGGACCTCTTTCTCCCCAGCAGCTGCGGTGGGTAAGGCAGCCTTAGCGTGCGCCCCTCTCCAGCCTCCCCCCACCCCCCAGCTGCTTGTCGGCTCCTTTCTTAGCCCCCCACCGCCCGATCGTGGAGGGGGGCTGACTGACTGACCATATTTCCCTGACACAATGAAAGCCGCTTTCTAGATGGAGCTGCCGCTGCCGCCGCCACTGTTGCTGCTGCTGCTGCTGCTGCTGCGGCGGCGGCTGCTGCCGCTTCTGCGCTCCGCCTAGCAGCCCCTTTGGCTGGCTTCTCGCGATGTGAGTCTGGGCTGCAGCTCAGCGCGGAAGGACGAGGCAGAGAGGAAGAGGAGGAGGAGGAGGAGGAGGAGGAAGCGAGGCAGCCGGGAGGGAGCGCGGGGCTATGTGGTGTCCGCGACACCCGGAGATCTGCTGAACCATGATGAAGACTGAGCCCCATAACAGTCCGGGCGGCAGCGGCAGCGGCGGCAGTAGTAGCGGCGGCGGCGGCAGCAACGGGGGCGGCGGCGGCGGCGGAGGGAGCCTGCGGAGCGCCTCGCCTCACCGGAACGCCTACGAAGCCGGCATCCAAGCCTTGAAAGCCCCCAAAGAGGGCAGCGCCGAGAGCGAGGAGGCCAAGAAAGCCCGGAGCAAGAAGTATGGCTCCAACGTCCACCGGATCAAGAACATGTTCCTCCAGATGGGGACCGCGGGGCCGGCGGGCGAGGCCGGAGGCGGCGGCGGCGGCGGCGGCGGGGGAGGAGGAAGCGGTGCGGGGGTGGACCTGGCCAAGCTGAAGGAGAAGCCCGTCCGGCTGTCCTTGCCCCGGGCCAGCAGCCTGAACGAGAACGTCGACCACAGCGCGCTGCTGAAGCTGGGCACCAGCGTCTCGGAGCGGGTGAGCCGCTTCGACTCCAAGACGGACAAGCCGCTGTCCAAGCTCCAGGAGACCCGGAAGATCTTCGAGAGGAGCCTGCAGGAGAAGGAGACCACCAATAAGCTCCTCCTGAGGAAGGAGCGGGGGGCTTCCAGGACAGGAAGCTGGACGTGGTGGTGAGGTTCAACGGGAGCACCGAGTCCCTGGACAAGCTGGACACCGAGGCCGTGTCGCCCACCGTCAGCCAGCTCAGCGCCGTCTTCGAGAAGGCCGACCTGAGAAACAACCTCCACAAAGCCCCCGGGAAGGTCGGGCCCCTCAACTCCAAGCTGGTCACCAAGAGGTCCAGGGTCTTCCTTCAGGCTCCCGAAGGAGGGGCCAAGGGGGACGCCAGGAGCGGTGAGGGGCCTGCCATCCAGGTGAGAGGCCGGCTGCCTGAGGCAGACAAGAGCCAGGCCAAGCCACCCGCCGGTGGCGTTGGTCCCCCAGGAGCGGGGAAGCCGGGCGACAGGGACGCCCATGGGGCCCTCCGTCCCCAGAAGGTCCAAGAGGTGCGCAAAATCAAGCCCGTGGAGGTGGAGGAGAGCGGCGACTCGGAGCAGGAGTTTGAGGCGGCGGAGGTGGCCGTGGCGGCGGCCGTGGCGGAGGAGCACGGCAAGGCCTCCAAGGGACCTGATGCTCTCAGGGCGGAGGTGATTCAGGCGGAAGTGACGGTCCACGCGGCCTTGGAAAATGGTAGGCTGGGGGCTGAGCCGCACCTAGAAACTTCAGACGCGTTGGCCGAGGCTTACCGTGAGGAAGCTGCCAAGGTTGAGGGACCAGAGGAGAATGACCTGGGTGACGAGTCTAAGAAAGAGGACTTCTCTGAGGCTGACCTGGTGGACATCAGTGCCTACAGCGGGCTGGGGGAGGACTCGGGAGGGAGTGGGCTGGATGAAGATGAGGATGCCGATGGACTGTACGCACCTGAGTCCAGCTGTGTGGAGATCCCTGGGTTGTCAGAAGAAGAAGAGACCGTCCCCAACCGCAAGATTCACTTCAGTACAGCCCCTATCCAGGTAGGCCTTTGGGTGCAGTGTCGTGGGCAGTGGTAACAGATGGCTGGGCCCTATGAGAACCAGTTGTCTTTAGGATATTGGCTGGGTGCTAATGAGAGTGCAAATTCCAAACCAGAATTCCACATCCTCGGTAGGATGTCGGTTCAGCATGTCTGACTTTGGCCACAGTTTTTCACTACTCACAGATGAGATGGGGAACCAGGGTTTCTTGACTGCAGCACTTCAGAGACAGGAACTTGACAATGCTTTACAAAACCCAGAAAACAATTAAATAACTACAAATCTGCACACACAGAAAACTAGCATGTTGAGGAGAAGGCTTCTAGCCTCACTTTCCCCATGATGAGCTAGTCTTCTATACGTGGTGAGTTTTATGAGAGTGTTGTTTTGTTTTGTGAGCTTTCAGGCGTGTGAGCTTCCATCTGTCATCTGAAGTGGCACAGTCAAGATACAGGCTTTCTACCCTGTTTGTGAGAATCAAGCTTAAGCCTAATAGATAAGGAGGGGCTGCCCCTTCCTCTGTTCTGTACAATTTCCTGTTGAAGGGCTTAAATTTTTAAAGCCTGATGCCTTTTCTCTCAAGAACTAGAAGCGCAGACAGGAAAGAGGTTGTGATTTTTTTGTCTGCATTTTATTCTCTTAGTTTTAGTGCACTCAGATGTATCTGCTGAAGGGAAGTAGATGCTCCTGCTATGCAGGGCTGGTGGAAATTTGGGCCTACTTTTGACAGGACTGGCTTCTGACTCAGGCTAGAAATTGAACTAGTGAGTCACAAGACATGAGAATATCTGTTAAAAAGTGTTTTTTGTAGCATTGGGCCACACATGGTAAAGAGTGCTGGTATTATAAGTCTCCTCCCACCCAACAGTTCCCTTTCTGCCCTTTTTTGCTATCCAGTGGAAACGGGGGTATAGGGAAGGGATGGGGTTGAACAAGGCCATTGGGGTGACAATTTTGAAAGGTGGGAGGCAAAGCGAAGAAGAAACCATTCTCCATTACTCTTCCCACCACCACACACACACACCACTAAAGCATCGCTTTTATGAAACGCTAGGGGCGAGGGAGGGATTATTAATGAACCCATTTACGTCTGGCTGCTGGTAGTAAAGGGAATAACACATTTGATGTGAAATCTCAGCTTCTCACACCCTTCTTGCCTTGGCTGTGTGGGGTGGGTTGTGGTGGAGGTGTCTTTGACACAAATCGAGGAAGATGCTCTCCAACAAGCTGCACCTTTCTATCTTCGTCTGCACACCTTTCACTTGCTTGGGAGTCTCTGTCGGTTTCAATCTATTCTCATAAATCCATTACCCTTAAAGAGGCTTTATGACTCTTCTTCCTCTCAGTCCCAATGTCTATCCCTTAGTTGTTTCTCCCTCCCTACAACGCTGTGCAAGAATCGAAGGCAACCTGTGCGTCATTCCCCAGAATTGATTGAATTTCATAGCAGGTAGACCTGTTTGTCAAGGCAAGGTTGAAGGGCCCTCTGTCTTCCCCAGAGAAAAAGGGAGGAAAATGGCACCTCACTTTGGCAGGTCATTGCCTATAGTGCAGCCTTTTCCAAGCTGATGTCTTCCAGAGACACTGAATTATTATAACTCCCATCATACCGGCCAGCCATACTTTGGCTGGGTATGATGGGAGTTGTAGTCTGCTAGTGAGAAGTGTAGTCCATTGCATCTGGAGGACATAGTAGCTTGTGAAAGGCTGCTGTAGAGTCATAAAGCTGGGTGGAAGATTACACTCTACCTGTCCTATCCAATCTGTATAGACTCCAGGACAGGATTTCTGACTCAGTAACCCAGTTTACCCTTCTGCTTCATTCAAAACCAAGAGTGGGCAACATGTCACCTTCCAAATGTTGTTGGACAGCAACTCTTATCAGCCATAGTGAGGATAGCTAATGGTCAAGAATGCTAGCACATTTTCGAGGGCCATACTTTGGCCATCCCTGTTCTAAACAGTGTGCCATAAGGGTTAGAGGACTGGGTTTTTTTTTAAATGGACAGGGAGGTCTTGGTTGAATTTTCTGCTTGAGCACAAAGATTACTGGTGACCTTGGGTCACCATCCCTCACAAGATTGTTGCAAAGATAAAGAGCTGGGGAACAATATGACATCTTGAGATTTATGGAGGAAGAAAGAGCAGGATACACAGAGATGGATTGTAATAGGAGGGTAGACTTCAATCTTGTAGCATTTGCTTTGTTTTGCTTTGATATATTTTTTTTATTAGAATCCTGAGATCCACTGATTAGATCTTGAGGCAAGAGATGAGCACTCTTACATACAGAATTCTCAGTTCAGGAATCTGCTTTGCATAGTAGAACTGAACTGGAAGCTCATGGCTCTTCTGTCCAAAAATCTGCCTCCGTTTAAATAGCATAATTTCAGGCTGCTGGAGGGTAGAGTCATTGTGTTTGTGCTATTGTTAAGAAATTGAGAATCAGATGTGGCAGAAGTCACCCAGATCTATGGCAGTCACTCAGATCTATGACAAAAATGACCTGGGGATGTAGCAGTAAATCCATATCTTCTTTCTTGGATTAGAATCTGTGTTTATATGTGTGCGGGGCAGGGGGTGAGGGCTGTTATATTGCGAACAGATGGTGGACATAAACAAGGTGCCACATGCCAAAGGTTGGATTTCCTGGGCTCTTGGGGCATTGTTTCATCTTCGGCAACATGCTGGCTCCAAATCCTGGCAGCTAGCTCGAATGCCTGAAGAGGAAGAAGCAGTACTGGCACGAGAATGCTTGGCCCCTAAAAGTTATCCTTACCTTGAGCTAACAAAAATATTTAAACTTAGAGGCCCAAAGATGAGCATCTCAGACCACTTCCTGATTGCCGTGAACCACAGTTTGCATATGACTGTAACCCTCCTGGGTTGGTAATGGAGTGAGGCATTGCTGTAATTGCTTCTACAGACAGCAAGTATATTCAGGCTTGCCAGTTTATTCCCCATAAAACACACAAAAAACCCTACTCACCACCTACCCTCCAGTGTCTGTCAGGGTCAAATAGGAAAAAAACAGGAAATCATAGTTTACTTTTCAAGCCACCTCCCCCAGTTGGGTCCCTTCCAAATATATTGCACCATAACTTCTGATGCTGGCTGGAGGTGATAGGAGTTGCTATCAGAAAAGATCTGGAGAAGCCCAAGTCAAGAGAGACTGCTCAAGGCAGTAGTTCTCAGTCATTGGCACTCTAGATGGTTTAGCTCTTTTCCATTGGTCAGACTGACTGTAGTTTCTGACAGTCAAAGTTCTATAGACAACAAATATGTTCAGTTTTTCTAGATAATCCTGCCCCTGCCAACCACTGACCGCCACTCTCTGGAGTATGAAAGGTTGAGGACCAAAACATCTGGAGAGCCAAATGTTGAGAACCACTGCTCTTAGGACACTGGAGGTTGCCACCTGAAAGCTATAATGTGCTTGGCAGCGTTAATGCTTGTTGTGCCAAGCATAACATGTGACGTTTGCCATATTTGATAATGAGAAGGAAGATTTTCTCCCAGTCACTTTGCTAATCATAACTCCGAAGTTTAGACTCATCTTTTTTCACCCTCCTTCTCTCACTTGCTGAAGATACCTGGGGTTTGACAGATATTGCTAGCACTTTGTTCTTGTTCTCTGCTTGGACATTTGCTGGGTGTGCTGTCTTGTATGAAGAATCCTCTCTTGGAAATAAAGTGTAGTCCCAAGTTCTGTGATTTAGCAATTCCCATGCTCTCCTCCATCCTTCTTTGAAACCGAGTTGTTGTTAGAGTGCTGCTAATGCTGGCTGCTGCACCTTCATACAGCAAACTATAGGTGCAATACACAAGGAGAGATTTTAGGCTCTGAGGATGTTCCACGTAAGAACATAAGCAAATCTTGCTAGATCGGACCAGAGGTCTATCTAGCCTAGCCGTCTTTTGTCATGGTGTCCAATCAGATGTGTCTAGGAAGTCTACAAAGCAAGACATGAATGCAACAACACCTTCCCACTCATGTTCCCCAGGAACTAGTGTTCCAGGACATAATGCCTATGATACTGGAGGTGATATGCAACTATCATGACTAGTACCCATTAATGGCTACAAATTTCATTTTTAAAACTATCCTGGTTGGTAGTGATTGCTACATTTTGTGGGAACAAAATTATATAGTTCTCAGTGTGTTGTTTGAAGAGGTTCTTCTTTTTGTCTTTCTTGAATATCATGCGTTTTACCTTATAGTGGGGTGAGCCTATGAGGCCCCATTTTGTAGACCCAGAAGTCCCCAAGGACGCCAGAACCCCAAATGCATTTTTTTGCCACAGCAAGCTCTGCAAGACCCCCACACTGATTAACCCTGCCCTGCAAGAATCAGCAGAAAAAGCATTACAATCACATTGGCCATGCTGATGCAGTTATGGGGTTTATGTGCAAGGATCAAAACTAGTCTAAGTCCTTTCTGCAGTTGCCTATCCCACCTTAGAGAGAAAGAGTGAACATGATGTATTGGCTTGAGCATTGGACTAGGACTCTGGAGACCAGGGTTCGAATCCCTGCTCAGCTGTGGAAACTACTTGAGTGACCTTGGGAAAGTCACACTCTCTCAGCCTCAGAGGAAGGCAGTTCAAAACCCCTCTGAACAAATCTTGCCAAGAAAACCCTGTGATCACCTTGTCTTAAAGTCACCAAAAATACTGTGCAACTGAAGGCACTCGACAACATCAAGCCTTAAAAAGAAGACCCTCAATTCTAGCATTATGAGAGAGAAGAGCTTTCCCTTATTCACTTTCTCCTGACCATGCCTGATTTTATACTCTTCTTTCTTGTCCCAACTTACTCAGATTTTTAAAAAGCAGAAGCACTCTCACTGCTGTTTCTGCTCCTGATAAAAGAATTGCCCCATCACCTTGATATTTTCGGTTGCCCTTTTCTATACTTTCTCCAGCTATCCAGCAGAAGTTTCTCCAATTATCTACCATGGGGGAATAGAATCTTGCTGAACTGAAATTGGGAAAGCAGAAAGAGGAGGCAGGTTCCTGGAATCAAGATGTGCCTTCCTGGCTCCCTTGGGCTGGTACTGACTCCCAGTGCTTTAGCACCACCTCAGGCCTCTGGAGACAGAATCTGGACTGGATCAAGGGACAACCACTGTTGAGATTACAACTGGTAAACCAGTGGCCTTTCTGATGTTATGACTCCTTGTTCACATCAAACTGTACCATTGAGCAGGTTCATAGGGCATGATCGGAACTGGAATCTAACACCATCTGAAAGGCTATATGTTCTTTATCCATGGCCTAGAAATTCTGTTATGCAGAATCTGAATACATACTTATGTATTTGTTGTTGTGTGGCTTCAAGCTGACTCTAATTTACGCCAACCTTATCATAAGGAATTCTTGGCAAGATTTTTTTCGGAGGAGGCTTGCCATGCCTTCCTGGGAGTTGCAGTTCAAGAATATTTGAAAGGTCACGAGTACCTGTATGAATATATATACAGGACAACTACACATTCAGCATGCTGTGTGAATTTGTTGCTGTGAGCTTTAAGTTGACTTTGATTTATGGTGAACCTATCACAGAGAGTCCTTAGCAAGGTGTATTCAGAGGAGATTTGCCATTGCCTTCCTTGGAGGCTGAGACAGTGTGACTTGCCCAAGGTTGTCCAGTGGATTTCCATCACTGAACAGTAATCCCACTGAGTAGGATTTGAGCCCTCATCTCTCAGAATGCTAGTTCAACATACAAATCACTACGCTATACTCTGGCTTGTTGGAGACAGGCATATATATATGTATGCATGCCTGTCACCAGCGAACCAAGAGTATATATATGAATGAGAACCTATGTGGCACAGCGGTTTGAATGTTGGACTATGGACCTTGGAGACCAGGGTCCAGTTCCCCGCTTGGCCATGAGACATGGTATGAGGGCAACACCTCTGCCTGTTTGACTTTGTTCTGCTAAGGAGGGAATGAATGTGCGGCTCATTAATTCCTCCTCATCCTATATTCGCACTATGGGTTGGGCACACTAAGGACATAACTAACCTGGAGAAGTTCATTAATCATAAGATCCAAGCAACTCCTTGTTAATGTTGTTTTATAAAAGCAAATGAGCAAACCCAACAGCAGAGCAAATAGCTAGCACATCACAGGTTGTCTCAGCCTGAGAGATTTTGCTGCCTGAGGCAAAGAAACAAATGCCACCCATCCATTCATCCAAGTCAAGATGTATCATACATAGCTTGCCAAGTTATTTTGGTCCCAGGGGTAGAAATAACCACAAACGCTTTTTCTCCCCCTTAGCTGTAAAAGTACAAGGAAAGCAAAATAAATAACCAGCAATTTGCTGCTGCCTGTTTGCAAATAGTCCCAACTCTGCTACCCAAAAGCGACTCTCTCATCCTGCCTTATGGTAGAGCCTGCTCCACGTAAGTCTGCGCTACTCTCAGTGATCATGAGCATCAGTAAGGCAGGAAAAGACATGCTGACATCCCATCAGAGCCTGCCCCAAATTTGAAAGCCTCAACAGGAGACCCTTTTCTTTGTCCTACCACTCGATGAAGCTAAGTTGGTGCACGCATGAAACAGGGCCTTCTCTGTAGAAGCACTCCAGCTGTGGAACTCCCTGCCAAAGGAAGTTTAGCCAGCTTCATCTTTTCTGACAGGCAGCTAAGATGTTACTATTCTGCATGGCTGTTGGTCTTTGAAATATTTCTGCTGAATTAACTGTCTGGCTTTAAATCATTTTAAGGAGTATTCTTAGTTTGTTTTAAAAGTTTTTATCTTTGTATTTAATGTTTTAAATGATTTTGTCTGCTATATATCACCTCAGGGCCCTAATGTGTTGAGAGATAATATTTAAATGTCTTAAACTGATAAGTATAGCTCCATGGGCTGTCATATCAAGTAATGCCCCTGCATCTGGCTAGATCACAATAGCAAAGGGTAGAAGCAAGAAGTCTTGTCAACCAATATAAGTTCATTTAATTTCATAGAGAAAACAAAGCAGGAGTTTGAAAGGAGGTTTCCCCCCTCCTTTGTTTCAGATACTGCATAATTTCAATCTTTGAGTATTTTCATCTTTTTCATCCAGCCAAAAAGACAGTTTGTATCCTCATATGGTAGTATTTGAGGGCCAGAACGGGAGTAAGAATTAAAACCATTAGATCATGGAAGAGTCCAGCATGGAAGAGGATGTAGCCCAGATTCCACATTGCCTGTCTTGATTGTTAGGTGGCAGAAAGCCCTTTTTGTTCACCCGGAAAGGGAAACAGCTTGCTACCTTCGGATACAAACTGAAAGGAAAAGCCCTCTTTAAACATCATTTGTACAAGGACAGACATGGGCGGGGGAGCTGTGTTTTTGTGGCTGTGAGGTCTGCTTAGCGGAATGCCCTGTAGTCAACCCCACTGATCACTTAGGGGCAAGAGGAGGCATTTTAATCCCTGATTAAAGGTTTGGTTGAAGAATATACTGATTAAATCAATTAAGGCTTACAACCCTCCTGTTAACATATCATCAAACTGTACTATGAAAGTTCTTCTCCCTTGCTTCAAGATTTTATATTTCTTTAACAACTAGCTTTGAAATGAGGATGTGTAGTAGATTCTTAGCTTAAATAAAGATGTAGTAGAAATTCAGCCCTTCCATTTTTAACTTGGTCTTTCTTCATCTTGGAAATGCAGAACAGTTTGCATAGTTCTTCTCTGTTCTGTATCCCAGCAACAACCCTGTGAGGTAGGTGAGGGTGAGAGAAGGTAGAGCCACACTACACAATTATAGCAGTTTGATGCCATTGTAAATGCCATGTGTCTGTCTTACGGGTTTGGTGGAGAGACTAGCATTCCTCTGAACCATTGTACTAGAGCTCTCTAGGACAGAATTCAGAATCCCTCATGACACTAAATATTCCAGGATTCTATGGCATGGAGCCATGACACTTACTTACAGTAACATCAAACTGCGATAATTGTGCAATGTGGAAACACACACAGAGAGAGAGAGATGGAGAGAGAGAGGGAGAAAGTGATTGGTCAGCCATGGAGCATGTTTGTTTATTTTTTTTATTTACAAATATTTATGTATTGCTTAGATCCAAAATTTCAAAGCCATGTACATAAACCTAGACAATACACAAATTAATATACATTCCTTATGAAGGCCATGAGGAGGGAAGGCTTGCCAAAATATGTTTCTAAGATGCATCTAAAATTAAGAATAATGGGGTGTGGGGGTGGGGAAGGTGTGGCCCATGGGTGCCCAATTTGCAGCTTCCAAAGGGGACCACACCAAACCTCCAATTTTTTAAAAAATGACCAAAAGAACTGGCCGATTACCTTTCCAAAAATACTCCCTTGCCCCTTGCATCACTGAAAACCTCATTTTCTCCAAACTGCAGAAACTGTTAAATAACACACACACACACACACACACACACACATTCTTATTAATGATTTTGGACGGTTTTAAATCTGTGCTGGTTTAAAAATTTGTAAGCCAGCTTGTTTCCCATTATTGGGGAAAAAGCAGAGTGGAAATGAATAAAATAACAGCAGCAACGAGTCAGTTTTGGAAACCAGAAGTGACTTCACTTTCAGTCACACTTGGTCTGGCCTAGAATTACCAGGTGTCCTTTATTACAAAGGATGCCCCTTATTTGTGAGTAAGAAAGCTGGTCCCTTACTTATTATAAGGGATGTCCCCCATTTGAGGGTTGGACAGCTTTTCCTTTTACATTGACTGAATAAGATTCCACCCAAAATCTGGATTTTGGGGTGTGGGCCCTTTGTGAAGACAAAAAAGTGTGGATCATATAATTTATGCATGTGGACAATATGTTAATTTGATAGAGGAACACATGGCTAGAAATCAGTACAGTGGCACCTCTGCATGTGTGGGGGTTCAGGGCAAAGAACACTCACACAAGTGGAAAAATTGCAAATAACTCTCCCAGTGTGATCCCCTTCCTGTTCACTTCCAGGGCTCTGATGTTGGGGGCCTTCCTTCTCCACACCTGGGCTGGAGGCAAGGGAGTGAGGAGGAAGCTCTGAAGGGGAGAAGGAAGGATTGTGTGTGCCCCCACAATTGCTTTACCTTTTGCCTTGGCATGAGTTTTCAGCATCATGGCAGAGGGAAGGGAATGGGAGGGGAGAGCTCCAAAAGGGTGAAAGAAAGTGCACGCGTACATCTCTCCCCGCCCTCGTGCCTTACCTTTTGCTTTGGTACAAGTTCTCAGTGCCAGGGCAGAGGCAAAGAATGGGAGGGGAGGGCTCTAGAGGGCACAAAGAAAGCGTGCATGCAGGTCTTCCAACCTGCCCACCCCCATTTGCTTACTTTTTGCCTCTGCACGCTTACCTTCTTTCTCCATGCCAGCAAAACACAAGGGAATGCGAAGAAGAGAATGGCTGGGGGAGACATGCACACCTTCTGAATAATCAAATTCATGAGACTCAAACCCATAGACGTGGAGGGAGAGCTGTACTTCCATTTAGTTATTATTTAGGTAAAACCCAAACTTGTTAACAGCTACTTCCTGATTGTCAACCCTACAGGTCATGAATTTTGAGTGTCTCTTATTTCTGTTTTGAAAATCTGGCAACACTTTCCCCGTTGTCCATACCTGATCTAGTGGAAGAGGATTGCACATAGTAGGCACCTCCACTAAAAACCTTCCCTGCTCCTTGTGACTGCTGAGCAGGCTCACAAACATTTGACCCTACCAGGAGAGCCTCTTCAAAGACCAAATGGGTCTATAAGAAAAAGGCAGGCTGTCAGGTTATTACAAGCACCTGGATGAGTTGGGATTTGAACCCCAGACTTTGTGGCCATTTCCGCACTAGACTGTTACAGTGCTATGATTCCACTTTCAACATCCTGTGGAACCCTGAGGTTTGCAGTCAAGGGAGAGGCCGGCTGCCCCTCCCTGAACTGCAAACCTAGGAAGCCAAAGGATGTTGAAAGTGGAATCATAGTGCTGCAACAGTCTAGTGTGGAAATGGCCTGTGTCCTAGTATAACCACTGATTCACATCTTTTCCCTTTCTAAGTCAGAAGTGAAGACAGGGGTGTAGGGGTGTATGGGGGGAGGAGAATGACAGCATTGCTTTTCCAAATGAGAATTCTGTGTCCCCTCCTCCATAAAATTTTCCTTCACCTCCCAAATTTCTAGCATTGAAGACAGTGAGATACTGAAAATCCCTCACACCAAGAACTTTTTAAAAATCTGCTGTGTTTGCATTCCCTTGGTAATCTTGCCTGTCCCTTTATTCTAAATGCTCAACCAAAGTTTTACATTACCACAATGCTAGAAATGTGGGGAATGAAGGGATATTTCATGGGGGGGGCAGAATTCGTGGCAGTTATGCTCTCATTTTGCTCCTCCTCCCCAGCTACACCTCTGAGTGAAGGATCTCTGATCGCAAAAGCTTTCTGCAGGTGATCCATTGGAATCTTATACAAAAGCTGTCTGTTCCTTCCCCAGCTGCCTGTTGGTTAAAGAGGTACAAAAGGAGAGGAATGATGAAAAGAGAGAAGGGGAGTTAATTTAACTTACTTTTGAGTGTTCATGTATAGCAGCAGTTCTTAGCCTTTTCTTTAAATATATTCTGTTGCTACAGACCACCAAGACATACCTCAGGATTTAAAACCCTAAAGTGCATCAAATATTTATTTAAAGTTGTTCATCAAGGGTCTTCAGATTCAGAGAGAGGGAGAAATAAGTAAATGCGCACACTCCTATTATAATATTTTAATTAGAATAACTCTATACAAACCTTCCGTACTTTCTTCAAGCCTTTGCAGCCCCCTGCGGTCCATAGACTGCAGGTTAAAGAACCACTGACGGATAGCATGCCCTCCAACTGTCCCAATTTGCAAAGGACAATCCCAGTTCACTTTCTGCTGCCTCATTTTTCAGCTGCTGTTAAAATTCCAAGTTTTTATCTCTTCCTCCCATTTTTTCCCTTTGTCCTCAGCTTATTTCAGTTGCTGCAAACTGAGGCCATTTCTGCTCTATACTGTTATAGGCCTTTTCCGCACCAGGCAATTAGAACGGGGCAGTGCGTCCTCTCATGGAGATCGTCTGCACCTTGGACTTTTCTAAAGACCACAAAAAGCAGGTCTTTATTTTCCTGGAATGCATCATTGTGTTCCTGCTCCCTTGTGCAGATTCGCAGGCTCGCACCAGTGCGAGCCTGCAGATCTGTGGAGAGCGGGCTTTAGACGTGGCGAGCTTCAGCGGTTGGTCGGGACCCATGACCAACCGGAAGCCGCCATTTTGGAAGCCAGAAGCTGCCATTTTGGAAGCTGAAAGCCGCCATTTTGGAAGCCGGAGCAGTGCGGATCTACAGACCTCGCACTGCTCCAATTTGCCCTGGACCAAGGAGGAGCCCTGCGGAAGCGCTTCAGGGACAGTCCGCATTGCTTCGGACCCCAGAAGAAGCGGTAGGTATTCCCTCACCTCATGCAGAAAGGGCCATAGTGCTATTATTCTACTTTCTGCATCCTGTGGAATTCTGGGGTTTGTAGTTTACTGAGGCCAAAGAGCTCTCTGGCTGAGAATTCTAAATGCCCTGCCCTAAACTGCAAACCCTAGGATTCCACAGGATGTTGAACGTGGAATAACAGCATTATAAGAGTGTAGTGCGGAAATGGCCTGAGTTCAAAGTGTTCAAAGTCTGCACTTCATTAACTCAACAAGAGGGAAAGGAGAAGTGGGGACAGAAACCTGCCCTTCTGGTAGGCTCAGGCAAAAGCAAACTGCTGCACAAGGTGGTGGTCAGCTTGTCTCCTCAATAATTTCTGCTGTCTCACATTCTGGTGTTGCTTGGCCACGTGTGTCTCAGTTTTCATCTATGAAATGTTGGAGGGTATGGTACAAGTGTGCACTCAACAGGCATCTTTATATCAGAGTTTGGAAAATTACTGGCTGGGAAATTCTGAAAATTGTAATCCAAAAGAATAACTTTGCTAAAATGGGACTTTAAGTTCTAATCCTAAAAGGTAATTTTTCCACACACTGTGTAGTAAGGATACCAGTAAGGGATTCCCCCCGCAACCCATTTGGTTAACTCTGCAGTGATTTTCTGGTTGTCAGCTGAACAGGTGTGATCGTGATGTACCCTGAGTGAATTGCTGCATAATGTAAATTTTTAAGGCCTGATTTACATATGCAACAGAATGAGGTAGTAGAACCGAGAGTGCCACTTAATTCTACAGGCCGAGGAGATGTCCTTTTCAAATGTTCCCTCATGGTGAAAAAACAAATAAATGCATGTAGATTGAAAAAGAACTCACCAGATGGAAATTTTCTCTTCTGGCCTGTTTTTTAGTGTACTTTATTCCTCTTGCAAATTTGATTTTATTTTTTAAATGCAGAAGGACATTTTTAAAAATGTGTTCCCCTCACATGCAGTGCAAAGTGGTACAGATCCACCCTACCTTCTTAAGAGTCTTCCATACCACTCTGCTACACATTCTGGCCTGGCGCAAGGATTCATCACTTCTTAACTATTGCATACCTTGGCTCTTGCTTACAATCTTCTGTTGTGACATTTGTGGAAGGGGCTCTGTAGGACTGAGCGAGAAACACAAGAGCCTTGTTTCTGTACTTAAGACTGCCCCAGTGATCAACTCTGCCTGTGATGTGCTACAGAGAAAAGGCTTCCAGAGACGAAAGTGCTAGGAGTTTTTCATTAACAAGGATGATGATGATGATGTTATCTGTCACTCTACCTCAAGGCCCTCATGTTCCCTTTGAACTAAGCTGCAGTCTTCACATTGGCTAGATGAAACAAGGGCCATTTCCGCACTATACTGTTATAGTGCTATTATTCCACTTTCAGTGTCCTATGGAATCCTGGGGTTTGCAGTTTAGGGAGGCACATTGAAAGTGGAATAATAGCACTGTAACAGTCTAGTGCGGAAATGGCCAAGAAATTATAAGTTAGCCCTGTTTTAACAGAAAGTGATTTGAGGCAGCTTGGTTTTAATGGATAGTTAAGATGCGTTTGCTTTACAAAAGACCTGCTCCCTGTGGAGATGAAAACAGCTAGACTGATGTGGAGCAATTGGAATCTAGGCCTACCACCAGCATTTGCCAAAGTTAGGTCTTTCATTCCGCCATGCTGTGTCTGTGGTCAGAATTTGCTCTCTGATTCTAAGGGCCTGCTTGTCTGAAGGGACTGCAAGGATTACCCTACTACCTTCAAAACTCCAGGCATTACAGAAAGCCACAAATCAGTGTGAATGGATAATGTCAATGGGTAATGGACCAGGATGATGATAGAGCAAGCGGAGGAAGATAATATAGCACATTCTGAGCAAGACAACAGACACATGACAAAGATAACAAATGGACACAGCAAGCTTGAGGGAAGCTTTTCCTCCCAGCTCTCGCCACAGTAGCAGCATTTCTCTGACTTTAAATGTCTAGGGAAGAAAAGGTATGTAGTGTGTAGGTGGGCAGCTTTTAGGCTTCCAGAAACTTTTGAACTGCAACTCCTATCAAACTTTAAGGTTGGTTTTGTTGGACTCAGGGTAACGGGAGTTGCACTCCAATAACACTTGTAGGATCACAAGTAGTGCATCTCTGGTATAGGGAGTAGAAGTTATCTGCCCTCTGGGGAGAACCCTTCTCTTGTACTTCTGCACAACTTACTAACCTGAGTGTGACTCTTGACTGGAAAAAAAGAAGCTTGGTGAAGTGTTTTATGTAGGCCATTTTTGCACTATACTGTTATAGTGCTATTATTCCACTTTCAGGATCCTGTGGAAATCTGGAGTTCTTAGTTTCCTGAAGCCAAAGAGCTCTCTGACTGAAAATTCTAAATGCTCCTCCCTAAACTGCAAACCCCAGGATTCTATAGGATGTTGAAAGTGGAATAATAGCACTATAACAGTGTGGTGTGGAAACGGCCATAGAAGCCAAAGGGCCGACTCAGCCCTGGCTTTGGTTTGAAGAGGCCCACAGCAAAGTGACTTCCATGGGCCCCTTCTGTGTTGGTATGTTTGGTTGCACCTCTTCAACCAAATGAATGCTCCTCTGGGCAGCTACAGAGTCCCAGGTACCATTCTCAGCTTCACAGAATACCACAGAATGCTGCATTGGACAAGGTTTAACATGGCAGCATGTAACCCCTTTGCTGGCTGGCGTGGAAAGAACCCAGGGCAAGCATAATCAGTGGTGAGCTCTCCTGCAGCACTGCAGTTCTGGAATCTGCCCAGTGGTCCTGAGTGTCCAACTCTAAGGCTAGGCCATTTCTTCTGAGTGCGTAATTCTGCCACACCTTTACTGGAGAGCAGGTGAACTGTCCACTCACATCCAAGTGCACCTCCAACTATCTGGTCACATCCAACTGCCTGGAACTCCTGTCCACTGTCTGTAGTAGAAGCTGCTTAGTTGGAGATTAAGCCAGTACAACAAATCTTGGGCAATCCAGCCCAATATATTGTGCTGTCTGAGGCAAAGCAGCAAGTGGTGATCTGAACACACATACCTTGCCAATTATCCATGTGAACAGAACCCTAAACTAGGGAATTTTAGCAAGAGAGACAGAAAATCCCATATGTGCCTCTCCTCTATCTGATAAGAACAATGCAGTGACAATAAATAATAGTTTGCTGCCTTTTGATGAAACCACGAATCAGTTCACCAAAGCAGCTGCCTCAGTGTATCTCAAGGCTGGGGAAATTTTGGCCTTCCAGATGTTTTGGTCTCCAGCACTCACAGTCTCATACTATTGGCCATGCGAAGAGTCCTGGGAGCTAAAGTCAAAACTTCTAGAGGGCCAGAGTTTCCCTACTATTCCTGTCTAATGGTAGGGCTGGCTTTGTGTAAGCTTAAAATCCGGGTACTTCTAGCATTTAATGCATTCTTTTTCCACAACAGCTCAGGAATGCCAGGTCTCAGATCAGCTGTGTGCCTTGTGGTGTTGTGCATCAAAACAAGCAGTGAAACCATTTCTCCCACTCTGACTTGAAGTGGGTGAACTGCAGCACCAAAGGTAGCACAGAAGGTAGGGTGAGGAGGAGATATGTAAATGAAGCAGGATCTGTGTTGATTTGATCAAGGCTGGAGATATAACTGGGATACCCATGTAGAACTAGAGAGCAGGTTTTGTTTACAGTCTTAGGATAACACCCTAGCCCTAACTCACTTTGGTCTCTGGTTTACTCTGTGGCCAATGCATGAATATTAGCTGGGAGCCAGAGAACCCGTCAGTGTTGGCTCAGGCCTGCCCAGTGAAACATTTGATGTTTTCTCAATGAACAATGGTAGCTTTAGCCCCATGATGCATAACAAATGCCCAGAGCTTAGAAAGGGTTTCTTTTTGGACTACAAATCCCCAAAGCCTCCAGCCAGCATGGTCACTGGCTATGCTGATTGGGTGCTTTGGGGTATGGTAGTGCAAAAACAACCATTTCCAAGATCTGCAAATGGCTTATGAAAGCATTCCATTTGGGATAATAACCTCCAGAAAAAAAAATCCATTTGGGATAATAACCTCCAGAAAACACCTGGCCAAAGTAGCCAGTGTCCATGCTGCTTTGATGATTCTGGAAATTTGTTGTCCAAAAATGTGTTTTCTCTCAGCCTTGGTTAAAATTTGGATCTTGCCCAAAGACAAAGAACATCAAAACCTGCATCTGGGTGAGGAGTGTAGAGTCTTCACTCCCCTGTACACAATCAGATTCCATAATTACAAACTGTTCCAATTTAACAGTGCAATGCCAAATAATAATCTGTCATCCCACTTTTTCAGCAGCTTTTAAAATATCCCAGTGTGTCTCTCCTCCTCCCATTTTCCTCCTTTGCCCTCTGCTTATTTTGGTTGCTGCAAACTGCAAAAGTAGCTTGTGCTCATTTAACTTGGAGGAGGGAGAGAAGAGAAGGGAGTAGAATCTGGCCTGTTGGTCAAATCCAGCCTGGCAGGCCATTTAATGTGGCCCTTGCATTTCTCCTGCCGCTGGGCACTCTCCCTGCCTGGAGAGCTCGATCCCCACATTGTGGGCCCCAGGCATTCTGAAGAGGGAGCTGTCTGGGGAGCAGAAGTGGCACAGAGGGGGTCTGGGGAGCAGAAAGTGGCACACTTTGGATATACTGACCAATTCTTTATCACTTTACAGTGGTATAGGGACTATAAGCTACAGTCATATAGCCCCAAAATGTCCAAGGAAAGAAAAGTGAATGCAGAGGGAAGGCAATTTAAAAACCAGTAATAATTGAATGCAGAGGCTATTATTTAATATGATAGAAGAGTAGATACATTTATATAGTCTTACAGATACAACTGGCCCTTTGAGGGCAACCATAATGCTGATGTGGCCTATGATGAAATTGAGTTTGACATCCCTGCAGTGTAGATTCAGGGAAAAGCAAACTGCTGCAGCCTCTCTTAGTGTGTGTGTTCTTCCTCATTAATAACTTTTGCCATTTTGACTACACTCTCCTACTGTTTGACTTCCCATATCTGTGTTTTCATTTGTGAAATGTGGGAGGGTAAGAGATTCCTAATGTTGCTTTTCTCCTTAAGTGCAAGAAGTGTGCTCAGTTGTGAGAAAAGCATTTGACAGTGGAAGCTTGTGGACCAGGCAGGGGAATCAACACACACACATGTGCACACACATGCTACAATGCTTGGGGGAGATAACTCTCCCCCAGCTTGGTCTACACCTGTGGCACTCGGAAGAGAGAGGGACCAGAGGGAGAAAAACAGTGGTATGGGGAGGGTTGATAATGCCCGCTCACACGCCTATCTTGCTGTTAAAAACAGACCACATTCTGCCATCCATGTAGGCAGGCCTGTGTTTAAAGACACTGATCAGCTGCGGTAGTTTGGCACACAGTGCAACTAAATGGCCTTCCTTGCGGCCATGGTCAGTGAGTGAGAGATGGAAGAAAACCGACAGCTCAATGGATAACACATGCCAGCTCAAGCTAAATGTTAGCTGATGGTGTACATCACCTGGGAAAAAACTAATTATAGCTAGCACATGCCTCATGATCTGTTTGTGACATCAAAAAAAATTGAGGAAATTCAGTCACAACAAAGAAGTGCCATCTCATTAAAGACCATTTCATCACATTAAGATTATTTGAAGGTCAGTAGTGGGGGAAGAGGTGGGCAAAGCTGAACAATTCCTGCCTTTGATGCCTTCCAATTGTCCTGTGTACCAGCTGCTGCACTGCCAGGTATCATATGCATGTCTTTTCCCTTCCCTGACAGAGTCTTGACTATTAAACAACGTTCTGTTGCTGTCAGCTTCCTGTGATCAGTTAGAACAATTGTGAACATATCACAACATCACACCTGCTAAACAATGGATGTTATCTGTTTGCTCTGGGCATGTGGCATGAGAAGACACTGAAATCTACGCTTTTGGGTTTCCGGCAATTTTTAGTTTACGTTGTTACAGAAAAGCCTTGTAGGTAAGGTCGGCATTATTCCTGTCTAATAGGTAGGTAACAGAGACTAAACAAAACAAAACAGAACACTGTGTTGAAGGACGTATAGAATAGTATTTCCCAAGCAGTTTGACGTGTGGGACCAGCAGTTATTTTTTCCTAATGTGACAGGGACCACTACTGTATTTGCGCACGTTAGTTACAGTTTTTTTTCCCTCCTAGTAACTCAATAGGAACTGATAGCTGATGGCTTAGGGCAGAGATTTCCAAAATGTGTGTTGTGACACATTAGTGTGTTGGCTGCAGTGTGTAGGTGTGTCATGTGAACATAACAGGTGGAGGGTCTGCCTCTCCCACCACGATGGCAGGCCAGGCCCTGATGAAGGGGCTGCAGCTGCCTCAGGCCAAAGAAGATCCCAGTGAGGGTAACGGCAGCCTAGGCTCAGGTGGAGGGGCTGCCTCCACTTACTGAATTACTTACGAAATGATGCGTGTCTAAAAAGTGTGTCACCAGCATGAAAAGTTTGGAAAGCTCTGGCTTAGGGACTGGCACTGATCTATAGACCACCACTTTGAGGAGCACTGAACCCAGGCTAGAAATAGGAATTTGAAGCAATTTCCTGTAGTCCAGTTGTTCTCAGTTCTTTCTTTCTGCAGCCAGAACTCTGAAGGGCTAGTGCAGGGGTGGGTAAATTTGGTGGATCCAAATGCTACTCCCCCTCCCCAAACCCACACCACGCCCTGATTCATACCACCAAATTTCAGTAATAAAAGTGTTTAAAAAACGTACTTAGTAGAAATGAATTTTAAGGCATGCAGACTGACTACCTTGTTCTGAAATACAGCAGTGCTTCTGGAAGCACATTTATCATTGTTTTACAAGAGGAAAATATGCAGCCTTTTCTTTTTTTAACTACTGTACCACTGGAGGATGCAGAAAGGGCTAGAAAGGCTACATTTGGTTTTCAAACCATGTATTGGACACCTCTGTGCTGGTACTATAGGAAGCATGCCTGTAGATTCAGTCAGTGACAGTGGCATCATGTTTAGATGGATGTAGTCACATCAATGGGAGAGCCACTGATGTGATTATATCCATCTAAATATGATGACCATTGGTTTAGGACTCTGGGAGACCAGAGTTCAAATCCCTGCTCAGCCATGGAAACCCACTGGTTGACCTTGGACAAGTCATGCTCTTTCAGCCTCAGAGAAAAGCTCTAGAAATCTTGCCAAGAAAATCCCATGTTAGGTTGTCATAGAGGCCCCATAAGTCAATAATGGCTTGAAGGCTCTCAACAACTGCAATCACATCAGTAGATGCTTAACTACAGAATCAACAACACTGGGTGGTAGAGTTGATTATTTTTTTCCTCCAAAAGTAATTTTGTTCATTAGGCAACACCAATCAATACATTACCAATACCATATCACTTACATAATATATAGTAAATACATAGTCAGTATTACCTGTTGTATACATAAAATACATAAATTTCCTAATACAGTTATACACATTGAATTTTCTTATCTTCTTCAACTTCTTGTCTCTAAGTTGATGTTACTCCATTCATTTATCTTGTGTAACTAATTATTTAAGATTATTCAATGCTCCACCTAGATTCATATACCATTTTACATTTAAATTTATACTTGTAATTTTCTGAACTTGTACATCTAACTCTGAGCCTTGTCTAAACTTTAGTTCCCTAAATCCCTACCAGCCACTCTTAGCGTGGTGGGGTGGATTGATGCTGTAGGGAAGGATCCACATGTAATAAACTCCATTGTGGTGCTTGTGAGCTGTTTCATGTTGTGCTAGTGCTAAATAATAAATCCAAAAAACGAATCTTTCACATTATTCATTGTGCAGAGTATCTTTCCCAGTCAAAAGATGAGATATCATATGTGGGATTTGGAACAGGATTTCCTCATCAGAACTTATGGAGAGACTTGAGGCCCAGTGTCTTTCCTCTGAGAAATTGGCCCTTTGAAAGTTGGGAGTATTTACTTCCAGCTGTCCTTCAACCTGGTATCCTCCAGATGTGTTGAACTATAATAAACGTGCCAGGTTGGAGAAGGCTGTTCTACAGCAGTACACAGGGATGTGCCTAGCTCAGTATTGAGGTTCAGTTAATGACCACAGCCAGCTTCTTCATGTTAAGGATTCATCAGGGGTTAATAGTTGTCTCTTGTTCCCTGTGTACAGTGATCTAGAGAATGGTAGTTCTGAATGTTTCACTATTCCATACAGCATCAAGACTGACTTCTGTGGAAGGCCATGTATTGCATGGAAGGACGCCTCTAAGCTTGTGCAGAGCGTCTTCTCCTTCAGCAATGTGTAACTCAAGTGTGGCCCATGAGCTGTGTGTGTATGGCCTTTCGAGGAGTTCAGTACAGCCCATGGCCCCCAGGATACCCCAAAGTCCCCTACAGCCCCCCAGAAGATTTAAAATGGTGAGCAATAGATCACATGCGGATATTTGTAGCCGAATCATCCAACATTTCACAGATGAGAACCAGGATGTAAGTGGCCAGGCAACATCAGAGTGTGATCAAGATGGCAAAAGTTATTAATGAGGAAGAACATAGAAGCTGGGAGAGACTACATTAGTTTGCTTTTGCCTGAGTCTACAAGGAAAGGCAAGATTCTGCCCCTCCTCTCCTCTCCTCCTGCTGAGTTAATTGTGTGCAAACTACTTTTTCACTTTCAACTCAATTTGCTGCAGTTGATGTAAGTTGAGGACAAAGGGGAATATGGGAGGGGGAAACTGGGGCATTTTAAAAGCTGCTAAAATGTGGGACAACAAAGGATTAATCAAGATAGCTGTAGGGTACATTGTAGAGAGTGAAGCTTGCTGGGGCAACAGAATCTCATTAGTGATCCATGGCTCTTAGAAGCCAAAACCACTTCTGACAATGTGCACATCAGTTGTCAGTATGGCTAATTTTGTGAAATGTGGAATATCACTCCAGGTCAGTGTGACATTAAGTGGTTTTGAGTGGGAGTTTCAGGGTCATGTCCCCACTCAGTCATGAAACACACTGGGCTAGTTACACTTAGCCAGACTGACCTCACAAGGTTGTTGTGAGGATAAAGTGGGGAATGAAAGAACCACTTATGCCAGTGTGAGCTCGCTTAAGCAAAGGCAGAAGAGAATATAACAGAGAAATGTCAGCTAGCAGTGACTTGTCAAATGTCAACTGGCAAGGTAATAAACAATGAAATCAAATATGTTAGCGTATAAACACAACTAGCATATAGGCAGCGGCTGGGAGAAAAACTGGCAAACCTACAGCAGGAAAGGCAAATAGGAGGATAATTTCTGAGAACCTATTTGTCTCTGCTGCTATTACACGGCTTTAGTGGTAGGGATGTCGGAACTCATCCCTATGCCCAACCGCAATGATTCCCTCATACTATTTTTGGGCGGTAGGTTTTATCAGAGTGGCGTTATTGTCTTCCATCTTTAACCCCCTGCTGCTATAATCCCCCAGCCCCCTCCTCAGGAGATGATGCGGTTTTATCTTCTTGGTTGGTGGCTTCCATTTGCTGGCTGATGGGCCATCTGCTCGGCCTCATTCTTGGAGCATCAGGTGTACTCTCGGCAGTGTGTGTGTGTGTGTGTGTGTGTGAAAGAGAACAAATTGTGAGACAATACCCTTTGTTGGAAAAGATAGAGCTTACTGGTTTATTTAAATGCACCAGGTGGGAGAGGTTGATGAAATAAAAGAGGGTATGCCATGCACCAAGAGAAAAGGTAGTCTCATGTTTCCACAAAACTTGGCCACAGAGAGTCCACAGTGGTTGCACTAGGTTTTTCTGGCAGTATGGTATGGCAAAGTTGCTGTGTGGGAGAACATCAACAGGTGTTTCCCAGCTGAGCATAGGGACCCTGTCTTTGTTGGTGCCCTCATGGCTGTCTCTATCACTGGTGTATTTTCCCAGTAGCTTTTCCAAGCTCTTTGTTTTCTTACACATAGTGCCACACTCCCCACAGTACATTTTTGGGAGGTTCGGGTTCTGCAAAAACACCTTTCTTCCCTTCTTCTGCTCAGCTTTTGTCAATGGTGATCAGGCTGAGATGTAAAACTAGCCAATAATATGGGCCCTTTCCACATGGCATTTTCCATGCGAAAGAGGGCCTGGAGCGTCACGTGATTGTGAGGAGCAGTCTGCACGACGCACTCACAATCGCATGACGCTCCAGGGGCTGGCCGGCACCAATCATGCACCTTTTCATTTTCGGCTAGAAGCCGAAAATGGTGTGCGATTGCGCATTGCTCCCGGGTCCCGTGCACACTTACATGATGTGTGGAGCCTCTGGAGCCACACTGGTCACACTTCCTGCCCCAGCGCAGCCTGGGAAACTCTGGGAGCTGTGGAAGGAAGAGGCGGGGCTCTTGCACGAGCAGGCAGCTTGTGCGGAGCCGAAGGTGCAAGAGCCTCTCGCTGGAGGCTGCACCTCAGCGCCGGAAGAAGGTAAGGTGCGGAAAGGGCCTTGGAATGGGCTATAGTGAGCTGTGGGTCATGCATTCCTCTTTATTGTGGGATAGCAACAAGGAGACATTTCAGCTTGTGATACTGTCCAGTCTGGATAAATTGTTGTTAATACTATCTATGGTTTGTTGAACGAAATCAACTTCAAACAATGGTTTAAGAAACTGGCTTGTTTAAATAGATTACAGTTAAGATTTACTTAATAATGGGTTCAATTATAATGCTGAACCATGGTTAATTGAAAGTGGAAGTAAACATTTCTTCCTTGTAGATGTGGCAGAGGAGAGAGGGAGAAAGGGGTGTAGAGTGTAAGCCCCCCCAAAAAAGGGGTTTTCTCAGAAAGCTGCAGCTTGCTTTAGTGTTGCCACCAAACTCAGTGATTGTGTTATTCCAGTCATCGTGCTAAACCATGGTGAAGGACCCTTTTCTATGGTTTGATATGATGTCTAAACTATAAAACCTGTTGGACAGGAGAAAACAGAGTGTGAAATAGGTTTGTAGAGCCATATATTGTTGCACTGTAATTTGTTCAGCCATACATGGTATAATTAGTGGTTAGAGATGATTGAATTTTCAGTCTGACAACATCCAGAAGGCCACAAGGAGTCCATGCCTGGTTTGGTGTGATGTCAGAATATTATTGTTGGTATCCTTTGCAGGCGTAACTTCTGGGATGGGGTATGCCTATAGTACCTTGGACTACACCCCATGTTTCTGGTTATATAGAGGAAAGCTATACTATGAGATTAGGTGGCTGCCTCATACAGCAGATAGAGAATCAGACCACACCCAGCATCCTATTGTGGCCTAAATGGTATTTTGAAGAAGGACAGAAGCACTCCCTCTACTTCTTGCTCCCTAGCAAACTGAAGCTTGCATATGGTTATCACGGCAAATTCCCACTGATATCCTTATCCTCCATGAACATATCTAACCTCTTCCTTTTAAAGCCCTGTAAGCTAGTGGCTGTCACTGTATCTTACAATAGCAAAGTCAATGAATTCATCATTTTTCTCTGCTTGGAATCTCCTGTCAGTCTCTCTCCTGTCAATCAATGTCATTCAGTAACCTCAAGTTCTTATAGTATGAGAGAGGAAGAAAAGGTCTGTTCTCTTCATTTTCTCCATACCACATAATTTTATTGGAAAAGTTACTACCTTACAGGATGGCTGCCAGGTGAAGACTATCCTGAAATTTTAGGGCCACAATCTGAAAACTAGGGGTAATCCCTTCTGATATCATGGGGATGGACTGGTCATGTTATATGACGAAGATCAGCCCCATGCGATGACATTAAACACAATAAATTAAGTATTAGCAGTTATGCAGTATATTCTGTTAAAATAAAAACAAACCACTGTGTCTAAGTAAAGAGGAAAATGTATATCCATCCACTTTTCAAGGCAGTGGTCTTGCCTTGAGATTCCTCTCCTTCCCCTGAAAACTGCAGAAAAGAGGGCAGACTTTGAGGTCTGGGAAGTCTAGCTACAAATCCCAACTTTCCGCAGCCAGAAAGTTTCCTGTCTTGTGGATTGGCATGGTAGTCCAAAAAGTAACTTTTCCAAAGTATGAATTGTATAAACCACTGTCATGTTGCATCCTGAGTCACTTTTTTTTCTAAACTGAAAAATACTAGATGTCATAACCTTCACTTGTAAGGGAATTGCTCCAAAACTTTAATCATGTGGGGGTTTTGAGCACTGGATAGTTCTAGAGACTAGGGCTTAAAACTCCACTCGGCCGTGGAAACCCACTGGGTGGCCTTGGGCAGAGTCATGTTCTCTCATTCTCAAAGAAGTGGGGGGTAAAGGCAAACTCCCAGTGAACAAATCTTGCCAAGAAAAGCTTGTGATGGGTTGGCCTTAGGGTTGCCATAAGTCAGAAATGACTTGAAGGCACATAACAACAAAGGTAGTTGAATGGAAGACTGATTTGACTCTTGACGATTAATTTGTCAGACAGCTCTTACGCACGTGACCAATTGAGGTACTGGGAAATGCAAGTTAACAATGGCCTTCTGTTTATTTCAATTAGATTGTCAAAGCAAGAACTTCTCCATGAATTGCACCCATTTTATATCTGGGGGCACACTAGCTTTGTAAAGAATATTCCAAAATGTTCTGCCTTGGATGAGTAAGGGTGTTTTGACATGTAGGAAACGTTCCTCTCTTTTGCATTGGGAGCGGGTTTCATGAAAATTTAGTGTGAATAATTTTTCTGCAAAATGACTGAAGTTTGCACCAAGGCCAATGCTTCTGTGCCACAACTGTTATAATTTGTTCACAGTGCAATCTTTTTGCTTTTAAAAAAAATCTATTTGGTGCAAAAAAAAATCTATGTCAGATTTTTCAGGAAAAAGAAATTGATGATGTATATCTCTCATGTGCATGCACAGTAGAGTCAATAGGGTGCCATTTGGATTTTCACCTTCAGGCTTCAAAAGGTCTTGGGTCAATCCCAGAGCAATAAATGCCAGGAAATTCCTAAGCAGAAGGAACTGCTAGTGATGTTTTGATTTTTATTTAGAGTCAGTTCCTGATTGGTATTGTGGAGTCATTTCCTGTAATGCATGGTGAGACAGCTCTGAGGCATCTGCAGAGACGTGTGAAAATCTTCTCCTAGCTTTACAGAGGGGAATTCAGTGCTACTGTTCTTCAGTATTCCCATCTGGATAAAGAACAGCTTTGCTCTTTGAATGAGAAAAGAGAGGTCTTCGTTCAGCCTCCAGTAGTTTGGAAGGAAGTTGACAAACTTGACTCAACTCTGCAGGTAGTAACAGCTTGGGTGCAGGAGAATTTTGTTTGGTCTGCATTTTTAATCAAGCTAGTGAAAAATGTAGCAGTCAAACTGGTGTTAGGTGTACATTTTAGGGACCATATAACAATGGTCATACAAAAACTGCATTGGATTCCGATTTGCTTCTGAGCTCAATTAAAGGTGCTGATTTTGACTTGTGTGTGTATCTGCCTTCAAGTCACCTGTTAACTTACAGTGATCCCATGAATTTCATGTAAGTCTTTTCTTAGGCAAAGAATGTGGTTTTGCCTGTATCTTCATCAGAAATATAGCCTACAGCACCTAGGAATTGTTGGCAGTCTCCCATCCAAGTACTAACCAGAGCTGACCCTTCTTAGTTTCCAAGATGAGATGGGATCTGGTGCCTTTGAGGTAGTTTGGCTTACAAAAGCCCTAAATGGCTTCAGATCAGACTGTCTGAAGGACTGTCTAATCCCATATGAGCCTGACCAAAATCAGATCCTCAGAGGAGGCCCTGTTGCACAGTCAGAACGCCTTGCAAAGATAGGCTGCTATGCACTCATAACATGGGTGCAACATCCCACTACAGAACTCACTGTCAAAGGAAGTTTGGGTGGCACTATCTGTTTTGAACTTCTGATGAACAGACAAAACAGTGCTCTTCCACATGGCCTTTAATCTTTGAAAGTACTCTGTTTTAATTGTTTCAAAGTTGTATTTTGGGATTGTTTTTAGATTGGCTTTGAAAGGTTTTAAAGGTATTTTAATCTGTTCTTAATTTTTAAAAATCTTTGTACTCTTGTAATTGCTTTTATTTATTCATTGCCTCAGGAGCCTTTGTGGACTGGGAAGCGATATAGAAATAGCATAAATAAATAAATAAGCAAGCAAGCAAGCAAGCAACCAACCTAATTCTCACTTCCTAGACCAGCAGGTGTATAGAAAGTTTTATGCTATTGGCCTAGCCTCATTGCGCTCAAACGTGCAGATATTGGGGAAAGCTGCAGACAATGTGCATATTTTATGAGAAGCGTGTAGGAAAATAATTGCAGCAGTTGCAGTACAGACCTTGGCTGAAAAATTGCGTGCCAGCTACATGTATTGGGGGGCATTGTGTAAAAAATGCACATACTGGGGGATACTGTGTACAAAAATGTGTATATTGGAAAGAATGATGTACATTCTAGGGGGGTAATCATGTATAAAAATGAATTAATTTTAAAACATCTCAGATGTGGGGAATGTAGGCAACAGACATAGGACTGAATACATGCATAACTGACACTGGCCAGATACAACCATCCCTAGGAAGAGACCCCTCTCTCATTCCTTTCAGCAATCATGAAGAGAAAGGAAAAGAAATTGAGAAGCATCTCTTTTGACCATGGGCACCTTCTAGATTCTTATATGGAAGGAAGGCTTCTGCTGGCAGCTTTTTAAAAAAGTGTATTTCTGACAAAGCACACTGCAAGAAATGAAGTCGCTGCTTGATTTCCTTGCAGACGTAGGTCAGAATGACATGTTTGTTGCTGATATACAGAGCGCCCTGGGGAGGGGTGGGGAGAACACTTGAAAGCTGAAAATAACAGATGTTTGTGGGGGTTAATCCTTCTGCTGCTTTTTGTCTGCATCTCTCCTCCCCACTGCTTCCCATCCCCCTTGATACATCGTGATTTTACTTGAGCTATGGAAGTGCCAGAGTTCAGGGGCTGTGTACAGGCCCTCCATGCAAGAGATCTTTGGTTCAGTCTCTGGAATTTCCAATTAGAATAGGGTGGCCAGTTGTCCTACTATATACCGAGCTGTCTTCTGTATGATGGGCTGTCATGGGACACTCCTCTGTCTGAAGGCATTCTCTGAAAAGTTTTCCAGTCTAAGTCCAGTTTAACAATAAGGGGACTCAAGATAGGAGAAAACCCAGGGGCCATGAAATTGCTATGCTTTCTAACTGTCCTTATTTGGCAGAAATAGCCCTGAATAAACCTATGTCATTCCACTTTTTCAGCTGCTTTTAAAATATCCCAGTTTCTCTTTCATTCCCCTACTTTTCCCCCTTGTCTGCAGCTGACTTCATTGATGCAAACTGAAGTGCAAAAATAGTTTGTACTCACTTAACTCAGCAGCAGGAAAAGGAGAGAAGGGGGCAGAATCTTGCCCTTCCTTGAAGGCTCAGGGAAAAGCAAACTGTTGCTTCCATTTCAAGTTTACTTATTCTTGCTTGTTACTAACTTCTGCCACCTTGACCACACTCTGATGTTGCTTCACCACATATGTCCCAGTTTTTGTCTGATACCTGCACAGCAGCTTGTGTGTGTGTGTGTGTGTGTGTGTGTGTGTAGTCACCTGTTGACATATGGCAACCCCATGAATTTGCTAGATTTTCTTAGGCAAGGAATCCTCAGAGGTGGATTTACCAGTTCCTTTGAAATACAGCACCTGGTATTTGTTGGTGGCTTTCCATCCAAGTACTAACCACACATAACCCTGCTTATCTTCCAAGATCAGACAGGATCTGGTTACCCCTCTTGTAATTCAAACTGCTTCAATTTGGGTCCTACCATTCTCTGAAGTGGCAGAAAACAAATATGCTCCATCATCTCTTCACTTGCCCTTCAGATATTAGAAGATGGCCGTCCTATTGCCTCATAATCAGTACTTCTCCAGGGTAGACCAACCCAAATCGTTCAACCTTTCCTCACAGTCTGTGAAGCCTATGAAAGTCATGGGGTCGCCATAAGTCGACAGGTTGAAGGCACATACACTTAGCTGCCTTTATGTGTACCTACCAACATATTTTACCACCTTACGCTTATCTTCAACATTTGCTGGCAATGTGTGACCTGGTTTACTAGTTTTGAGACTGAGTTAGGAATCAGAAAGTTCCAATTTTGAATCTTATCTGTATCATCAGTCTGCTAGGTGATCTTGATTAAGCCTCAGTCTCTTTGTCTGTACTGAGAAGATGAGAGTGATACGGTCAGCCCTTGAGATTTGTGGGTTTCACTTTTGCAGATTTGTTTATTCATGGATTATTTGCTGTCACCTCTGCTGCCTCCCTGTGCCGTATTTAATAGGGTCTGCAAGCCTCATAAGACTGAGAAACTGTGAACAAGGCTAGTAAGTCCCTATTAAAAATGGTGTGGGGCAGCAGTGGAGGTGGCAGTAAGCCCCACCAGCCACCCACTTCTGCCTTATGAAGGAACCCTGATGCCTCAAAGGAATCCACAGTGGGTTGAATATGGCGATCATACTTTTTTCTGTGTTAAATATGGTTTGGGTGGGAGCCTAATGTTATTCACATTTTTTTCACTGTCACAGGGATCCTGTGCCTCTAACCCTAGTGAGTGTGGAAGGAATACTGTAATTGAAAACATTGTATCAAGGATGGGCAATATTGTTAAACAACACCCATTGTCCTTCATCATTGGATATGTTGGCTAAGGCTGATGGGAATTTCAGTATAACAACATCCCCATCCATGCCTGGTATAAACATTAAGACTGAGGTCGTATGCCCACTTAGATGAGGTAGTGTCACTGAACTCAGTGGAACTTATTTCTGAGTAGGAGTATATAGGACAACCTTATCATTGGATCTCAGTCTCATCTGCTGGGTTTAAAATTACAGAAAGTGAGTTCACATATTTCATGCGTATTTGTGTCCAACAGCAGATCTGTTTGTTTTAAAGAAAGGAAACAGGATGACTTGCGCGCATGGTAGAAGCATGTGCTCTGCAACTGGGACTAGTTCTCTCTGTGTCATTTTTTGCTGCCACAAGGAGTTAGCTTGAGACAAATGAGGGGTGTGCCCTGGCAGAGAGGCAGGTGGGGAATGGAGACTGGGGGGGTCTTATTTAATAAAAGGAGTTGTTGAGATGTAGGATCCCATTTCTCTTTGTCACTGAAAAGAAGGGCAGAGGGGCAGATGTTATGTGCCTGCAGGAATAAGACAATGACAGTCACTTGGGGGAGAGGATATAAAAGGAAATGGCAACAACTGGAATACTCAAATACCCTGGAGAGGGGGGATAAGTTGGAAGCTGATGGAGTAAGAAGGCAAGAGGGGGAGTGAGATTGCCATGAAGAAACATTGTTCACTTTTTCCGAAACTCTATATCTATAGGGATGTTCCTTGGCTTGGCTGGGTACACAGACAGAAGCTTGAAAGAGACACACTCAAACACATACAAGTGCATGTGTATACACAAAATGACATACAGTAATTCTTCTGATTGTGTTTGTCTCTTTATCTATTTATCCACCTTGAACAATGGACATAATTATATAGAGGAGAACCACTGTGATTTGATTGCTTAAAATAAGAGAGACTGGGAAAAACCCCTTTGTATCCTTTCATTGAACACTTGTGCAAGTCACTTTTCTGGATTGCACCTTCCAGAATTGCCCGGCTAATCTCTCCAGTAGCCATGCTGTCAGGGGGATTTTGAGAGCTATATTCCAAAAAAAAAGTAACTTTCCCAGCTGTAACCTTTTCTTTTAATCCCAATGAAAGATGCTTAAGGATGGGCTATCATGGACAGGGAGATTTGGGAGACCAGGGTTCAGTTCCCTGCTTGGCCATGAAACCACTTCGTGACCTTGGGCTCATCACGCACTCCCAGCCCCAGAAAATTCTGTAGGAGGTTTGCTGTAGGGTCGCCATAAATTGGAAATGACTTGAAGGCACATAACAACAACACCCCTAAAGGTACCATATCGCGTCTGATCTTGGAAGCTAAACTCCAGAGACTAGGACTAGGACAAGGAGCAGTGGACTCAAACTGCAGGAAAAGAGATTCCACTTAAGCCTCAGAAAGAATTTCCTGATGGTAAGAGTTGTTTGGCAGTGGAATATGCTGCCTCGGAGTGTGGTGGAGTCTCCTTCTTTGGAGGTTTTTAAACAGAGGCTGGATGGCCATCTTTTGGGAGTGCTTTGATGTGGGCTCCTGCATGGCAGGGGGTTGGACTGGATGGCCCCTGTGGTCTCTTCCAATTCATGTCACCCTTTAACTTTCTCTTCTCCAAATGAAACATATCCAGCTCCCTAAGCTGCTTGATAGAGTATGGTTTCCAGACTTTCTACCATTTTGGTTACCTTCCTCTGGACCTGTCCCAGCTTGTCAGTATCCTTTCTGAACTGTGGTGCCCAGAACTGGACACAGTATTCCAGGTGATCAAACCAAAGACTCATAAGAAGAGATAGAAGGTAAAGTCCTTGAAGTTGCCATTGGAAGCAAACGTCTGCAAAAAAGATCATCTGGCCACAGTCTCTTCCTTCTCTGCCACCACCTCCAGTGAAAAGTGTTGTGTTTCTATTTGAGTCAGTAAATTTTTGAATTTATGCACACACATTAGCATGTGCACATTTTATTCTAAACTGTGTCCTTTTTCTCCCCAATGATGCATTTCTTCTGTTGTCATCCTACCTCAGTGGCTACCCTACCCTACTCTATACTGGGATGTTCTAGGCAATATTACAGAGCAATATGGATTTGTTTCACCCTGTGCATGAAAGAGGTCCATAGACTTATACTCTCTTGCTAGATACTTAAAGCCTTGAAAGGATCACGTTATGATATTTAGAATAAAGGACACCCATTTCATATTTTGAGAGAAACTGTCCTTGCCTGGGGATGCAGTGAGTGGGTGGAAGGAGAGGGGATTAGCCTGTATTATTGGACCGTACACCCATTACCAGCTGGCCGAAATCAATACCCCCCTCTGTCTTTTGGCCTTTTGTGTGGGTTACATACAGCTCATCTATCAAATCTAGCCCCCTTCTCTCCTCTTTCTGTGTTGCTTCATCAACAGTATGCATATGTCCAGTTCAGGCTCAGCTGTTTCTGCAGGGAAACACCCCTTTCCCACTAAGAACAGAGCTAAAGTGCAGAAGGGGAGATGGAAGGAAGGAGGACTGGGAAGCAGGATGGTGAGGAAGGTCATGGAAAGGTCAGCCACAAAGAACAGAAAAGGACTTTTCGGCTATCAAAGCGCAAGGCCAGTGGAGTCAGGGTTGACATGGGCAATGCAGCCATATGGTTTCTTTCTTTCTTTTCTTCTCAATATCTTATCCATCCTCGATAAAAAGGGGCTACATCTTGCAAGGCAAAGCAGATTTCCTTCAGTCCTCCTCACCAGGTGACCTTCAAGAGTTTGTGCCTTGTTATGTTGCACCAGATTGAGAACAAAGGATGGGGAAAAGGACACCACGCTGATGTGCTAGCACATGTGGGGGCTGGTGGATGGAAGGGTTTGGCCTTGCATAAGTCCAGCAACAGTGTACTGCAAAGGGCTTCCCTCAAGTACTTTATCACACATGGCACAGCACTTCCCCGAACGGCAAGACGGTAGCTCAGTAGTAAAGCACATATTTTGCATGTGGATAATCACAGGTTCATTCTCCAGCATCTCCAACCAAGTAAGGCTGGGCAAGCTCCCATCTTGAAACCACGAACTGCTGGCTGCTAGACTATTGGACCAATTTTCCCTAATATAGTACGTTCCAAGTATTTTGGACTACAGTCAGCCCTCCCCATTTGTGGGTTTCACATTTGTGGATGTGATTATTCATGGATTATTTGCTGTCACCTCTGTTGCCTCCCTTTGCCATTTTTAATAGCAACTGCAAGCCTCATCAGACTGAGAAATTGTGAACCAGGCTTGCAAGTCCCTATTACAAATAGTGTGGGGCAGCAGTGGAGGTGGCAGTAAGCTCCACCAGCCACCCAGTTCTGCCTTGTGAAGGGACCCTGATGTCTCAAAGGAATCCACGGGTTGAATATAGTGATCATACTTTTTTGTGTGTTAAAAATGGTTTGGGAGGGCCTAGAGTTATTCATGGTTTTTCCACTTTCACAGGGGTCCTGTGCCCCTAAACCCTCACAAATGTGGAGGGATGACTGTATATCTTCCACTACAACCACGGCCATTGGTTGGAGGTGATGACAGTTATAGTCCCAAATATTCCTTTTTTTTAATAGAGGGTTCATTCATCATTCATTCATTCATTCATTCATTCATATCCTGATTTGTCCCCCAAACTGACACCTTACAAAAATTAAAACAAATATAGAAAAAAGCAAAAAAGACATTAAAAAAATATAAAAAGTTTTTGTTAAAATACAGTTAAGCTATCCATAGAATTAAAGCCTTGAAGTCAGTTTTTAAAAGTCTGTGGGAATAGAAAAGTTGTCACTTGCTGATGAAAGGACAGCAAAAAGTGGGCCTTCTGGACTTGCCTAGGGAGGGAATCCCCCAAGAGCAGTAACTGAGAAGGGATACTCTCCAACAACTTGATTTGACAGAAATAGTCCGATTTATCTTCTGCTGTTCCACTTTTTCAGCTGCTTTTGAAATGTCCCAGTTTCTGTCTCCTCCTCCTGTTTCTCTTCTTTATCCTCAGCTTAATTGCTTGAAAACTGATTCTGAAGTGCAAAAATAGTTTGCTCTCAGTTAACTCTGCAGCAGAAGAGAGGAGAAGAGGAAATGAAGTCTTACCTTTCCCAATAGACTCGGGCAAAAGGGAACTACTGAAACCTCTCCAAGCTCATGTCCTCTTTCTCATTAATAACTTTCGCCATCTTGACAGTCCGATGTTGCTTGGCCATATGTATCCTGGTTTTTATCTGTAAAATATTGGTGGGTATGAGAAGACCCTCTTTTGCATAACTCCCAGATGTACATGTGAAGGTGAGGGGACTAAGAGAAGGGCCTCCTTTGAAGATCTTAAGAGCCCAGGCAGGCTTATATAGCAAGAAAACATTCCTTCAGATAACGTGGACCTGAGCCATACTGGCTATGTTGACTAGAGCTGATGGAAACAGGAGTCTGCAGAGATATACCTTGACCAGCCCTCAGCAGGATAGTTGAACTTTCTCCTGTTCCAGGAGACAGGTCACCTTCTGAAGCAATTTTCATTGTTGTTGTTCCTGCTGCTGCTATTGTTCACAGTATGATGCAAGCCTAGGGTGTTACATTAGAAATTCAAGCTCCTAGTGAGTCACAACCACATCAATTAAAATGTGATGAAATTAAGTTTGAGAAGCCATTGACAGGCTCCGTGGGCTTCCTTGGTAGACTGTCTTTATATGTTTCTCCTTTGGAAAAATTGGATGGAACCACTGCAACATTTTTCACTCCTAGGTGGGAGTGAAAAATCTGACTTTTTTTTTTTACAATAGCAAAAAAGTTGCTTTTCATGCAAAAAGCAATGTGTTTTGTTTTAGCTTGGACTGTTTCCCAAAAGGTTTTGTGCACAACAGCTATTGTGAAATTTTTATTAAAAACAAGATCTTCTGAATGTGAAAAAGCATTGAAAAATGTGCAAGTCCCCCCCCCCCACATGGGGAATTAATTTAATAAGCTAAGAATTACACCTTTATTCCTTAGTGGACTTCCTCATAGTCATGCTTACTAGCAGCAGCACTGAACTGTTTAATTTCCCATAGCACCTCAGCTGTAGCAAATACTTTGTGGGCACTGTTGGAAATTGTAAAGGAGGCTCCTGGACCCAACTGGCTGAAGTTAATTTGTGATCCAGGAGGTGGGGTGGATAAAAGGGGATCCAAAGCAGAAGCAAAATGGTAGACTCTGCTGGCATCCTAGTAGCTGCTGGAGTGTTTATACTGAGCCTTGGTACAATGTTGCTGGGGAAAACAGCAATTCTCCACCAATAGTCCAAGGGTTGGGATATCCCATTCCCCTGCTAATCATGGCTTCCAGCTTGTGGTCTATCAGATGTTATTGGTAGGCAGCCTTCCTTGCTCCCAGCCACTGTAATGGGAAGTGAGAGTTGAAGTCCCCCGCACCAAAAAAATCTGCAGGGCTGTTACAAGAAGAACACTGAAACAGAGGTGACCAACATGTGGTTCCTCAGATATCATTACACTGCAATTTTCGTCAGCCCTAACAAGCATAGACAGCATCAAGGTGTACCCATCTGTTGTCCAAGAAGATATATAAGGTGTCTGGATGGATCTTCTGCAACAAAAGGGGGCAACTATTAATTTATTGCAAGGAAAACAAGCTAGAAGGAGCCTTGCCATGTTGGAATTTTGAGTTAACAGTCTTCACCTCTGACTGTACCTAAGAGCAAATAGAATCACGTCTCTTTTTGAGTTACAAAGATAGAATGCGAAGGACTTGCCCTGGGCAATGTCTACACTGAAGCAACCGTTCCTTCCCTTTTGTGCGTTCTCTCAGCTTTCTCACCTGACCTCTCTTTGTCTGTCTCTTGCACCTTTTCATTTCCTCTAGACTGGGCCAGGCTTCTGTTTTGTTTTCCTTTTGTTTAGATATTAGAGTATTGTGCATCCATATGAAAGCCAACAGCTTTGCTTTATTGCTGTAATTCAGAAGCACAAATCTTCTGGACCTTAGGAGAGTCCAGTGCACTTCTTGGGGCCCCTTCAAACCTCCCACAGATATGAGTACTACCCCAAAATGCATTTCAGAAAAAATAAAGGCAGGAAGAAACACGTTTAAAAGATTTTTTAAAAAAAATCTGCAGAGCTAGTGAAAAAAGGGAAAACACCATTTGTCAAAAGGAGAAAAGGGGTTGCTGCCTTGCATAGAATTTGTGTGTGCCAATTTGTATGTTGTGGTTCAAGTTCAGAAAGAGAAATACAGTAACTCATAGCTGAGGTGCTGGCTAAATCTGTTTTCTAGATGTTCACTGTGGATAGGCAACATCAAGGTCTCTGTTCTGAACTCCATTCTTCTGGTTCTGTTAAATTGGATTTGGACTTGATAGCTCTGTAAACAGAGAACACCTTCGAATAGAGAACAGCCCCTTGAAAGCCCTTTAGTTAGAGGAATGCCCTTTGCAATGCAGAGCACATGGACAACCATGAGCAAGTTAACTCTTTCCTCTCTGCCACTTTCCCACTTTAAATTCCTCATCAAAATTACTGTTAGCCCCACAGGACAAATGTATGGAGGTGTGTATTTAAAAGGCAGCAGAGTATTGTAACCTTTTCCAGAAGGGTAGCGATGTTAGTCTGTGTTGCAGCAAAATAGCAAAGAGTCCTATGGCACTTTGAAGACTAACAGATTTATTACAGCTTGAGCTTTCGTGGGAAAGCTGTTAGTCTTAAAGGTGCTACACGACTGTTGTTTTTGCAACTGACATTAACAAATTTCATGAAAATGTGCTAGTGCAGGCAGACCCTTAGAGACACCTTACTTCCAAATTCTATAGAAATTACAGTCATACAAGCTGGCCTTCTGTTTCATGTGCAAACAGCGTGGGCACACACTGAGAGATGTTCATAGCAGCTGCTCTCCAGCTCTAGAAATCCCTTTTCCTTCTGCAGTGTGAGCTAGCCTGCACCTGTGCTTAGGGATCTTATCAAAGATAAGAAGAGGTGCTTTTTTGGATTAAACTCCTAGAGTGTATCAGACAGCATGGTTATATTCAGGTAGAACCTGTTTGAGCAGAACCTAGATTCACACCAGAACTAGCTTTACCATTAGGCAGAATATGGAAGTGGCTTCAGGCAGCAGATACTGGGGGGCAGCAAAAGCAGTCCCTTGGCTAATCCAGCTCATCCTCTTGTCCGTTCCCTTCTTGTGGGAGAACAGAGCCATGTCCTGCACTCCCTAAACTGGCTTGTTAGCATTTAACTGGCAGTTCAGTCATCCTTTGAATGTGGGACAGAGGTGGGTACCATTTTGTCCTTTGTCCTTATACAGCAAATTATCTCAGGGGAGCTTCGATTAGTGTGTTTGCAGGTCAACACTTCAGCCAATCACAAGCTGAAGTTGCCATCCACATTCTCAGAGCAGGGCTGTGCACACTGGTGATTGGTTCGTCCTTCCTCTTGAACAGAAATGAAAGTGCTTTTCAAAAAAGCAAACAAGGATGGATGGATGGATAGATAGATAGATAGATAGA
Organism: Iguana delicatissima; assembly: GCA_948472985.1. Classification (NCBI taxonomy): domain Eukaryota; kingdom Metazoa; phylum Chordata; class Lepidosauria; order Squamata; family Iguanidae; genus Iguana; species Iguana delicatissima. The sequence goes on from CAOKZL010002130.1 coordinate 210,282, forward strand.
TAAACAGACAGACAGACAGACAGACAGACAGACAGATAGTTTACTTATCTATCTTTTGTTCACTTGAATACCATGCCATACACATACATGTGAAAGAGAAGGGAATGAGAAAATGAGAGGAGTTAAAAGGTGAAAATTGCCTGTTGCTTCGCAGCCAGGTACGTGTAAATACCCCCAAGGCACCAGTTCACCTCTGATCTTAGAAGCTAAGCAGGGAGAGGCCTGACTAATACTTGGATGGGACTCTGCCAAGGGATGCTAGGTGCTGCAGGTTGTATTTCAGAGAAGAGCAGTGACAAAGCACCTCTTGAGTATTTGCTCCCTAAGAAAACCATGTGTGCACGCAGTGTGCAAGCAGATGTGCTGAAGCATCCACATGCACGTTGTCACCATTGAATGTAAAAAGATGCGAGCATTCACAGTTTTCCTTATTCATGGTGGTTCCTGGAACAGAACCTTCATATATATGGAATATATAGATGTACCTTAATTCTTAGCTTTCTAAAGTAGGGGTGGAAGATACTGTTGGACTACGACCAAGAGTGTATCAATATTTCACAGTTATGGCACTTTGATACCACTTTAACTGCTGTGGGGTCTATTCTATGTAATCATGTGTATTAGTTTACTGAGGCACTAGAGTGCTCTGTCAGAGAATTTTAAATGTCTTACCCTACACTGCAGGTCCCAGGGAGTCTTGTATATTCTCATGAACTGTATATAGCATCAGAGCACTCTGGAAGAAAATCATGAAATTACAGATCCAAGGAATCCATAGGAGTCTCCTTCCTTGGAGGTTTTTAAGCAGAGGCTAGATGGCCATCTGTCGGGAGTGCTTTGAGGGTGTTCCTGCATAGCAGGGGGTTGGACTGGATGGCCCGTGTGGTCTCTTCCAACTCTACATTTCTATGATTCTATGGCAGTTAAAGTGCTTTCAGAGGTACAGTGAAATAGTGCTATAATTGTATCATGTGGATACAACCACAAGTGTGGTTGGGCTATAACTGCCATCATCCTTCTGCTTTGGCTGTGCTGGCTAGGGCTGGCAGAAATTGCATTCTTCTGCAATTTGGAGGACCACAAGTTGCCCACCCTGATATAAAGGCAGAAAGGGAGCAGTTAATGCAAAAGTTCTGCTCATTTGAGAGTACTCAAGCAAGTAGTGCAAGCAAGTAGTACTTGTTGCAGATGGCTGCTAGAGAAGAAATACACAGTCCTTTATGACACAGGGAGATGTTCAGGTGGCAAAATGGGGAAGACTGTTCATTCTGAAATATAGGGAAGGATCAAGGCTACATTCATGCAGAAAGTGAGATTGCATTCAGAGAAAGGAAGTGTGAAAATCAAGGGAAGGAACACTTTAACATGTGCAGACAACACCATATTCTTAGCAGAAAAGAACAGGACTTGGGACAACTGCTGATAAAAGTTAAGGAAGAGGTACAAAAGAGGTACAAAAGTTAAGGAAGAGGTACAGCTGCATATTAAGAAAGCAAAAATAATGACCACAGACCAATTATATAACTGAAATATGAATGGATTATTAAAATAAAGATTTTTCTGTACCTTGGTTCAGTCATGAATCAAAATGGACATTGTAGTTAAGAAAGCAAAGAAGACTTAAGATTTGGAAGGGCAACTGTGGAGGAACTGGATAAGATCCTCACGCATAAAGATCTGTCATTGCACATCAGTGTTAAAACCATCTACTCCATAGGATTTTTGATGTTAGTGTATGAATGTGAAAGCTGAATGGTGAAGAAACCTGACAGGGGGAAAAGATCAATTTGTTTGGTGCTGGAGCAGAGTTGATCTGACATAGTGACTCCCAAAAAAGACAAACAAAGGGTCTGACAGGAAATTAAGGCCATTTCCACACTACACTCTTATAGTGCTATTATTCTACTTTCAATATCCTGTGGAATTCTGGGATATGTAGTTTACTGAGGCCAAAGAACTCTCTACGAATTCTAAATGCCCCTCCCTAAACTGCAAACCTCAGGATTCCATAGGATATTGAAAGTGTATAGTGCAGAAACGGCCTTAAGTCTGAACTCTCCCTAGAAGCTAAGATTACTGATGCTGTCATACTTTTGACATGTTATGAGAAAATGCAGAATAGCGGAGATGACAGTCATGCTCAGTAAAGTTGAAGGCAGTGGGAAAAGAGGAAGACCACATCACAAGTGGATTGATGCATTCAAGGAAACCATGGCCTGAAACTGCAAGACATGAGCAGGGATTTTAACAATCAGGTCTCTCAGAGGTGTCGCTATATGTCCAGGCTGACCTGATGGCAAATAACAATAACCACATATTAGTACTAATATTTCAAGGTGGTTCTGAGACCTAGAATAGGTATAAAAAGTACCAAAAGAATCCAAGTGACTTTTCTGTGGGGAAACATTAAAGCATTTTTGTTTTACAGCAGAAGAACCCTGCTGGAGCAGACAAAGGCCTATCTAGTCCAGCTCCTGTTTCCCACAGTGGCTGGAGAGACAGATGCCTCACAAGCATGGCCTGAAGGCAGTTGCACCTCCTGCTGTTCTTTCCCAGCAAGTACTATTCAGAGGCCTACTGCCTCTGATCTTGGGGGTAATACATAGTTATCATAATCCCTCATTGGCTCTGATACCATTATCCTCCATTTAATGTGTATAATACCCCTTTAGAGTGATCTCAGTCTCAGCCTGGAGGCCATTATCACATTGTGTGACAGAGAATTTCATAAGTTAACAGTGCATTTTAGTTTGGAAGAAAAGGTTCGCTATAGAGGAATGTAATAGATCTCCATAAAATCATGTATGGAATGGAAAAAATGGAGAGTGAGAAACAAAGAAGTTCTTTTTTTCCCCTTGTTCTTATAATGCTAAAGCATGGGTTATGCACTGTAATTGATTAGTGGTAAGTTCAGGACGTACAAAAGGAAGTACTTCTTCACACAAGTTATAATTAATGTGATTTGCTGCCACAGAATACAGTGATGGACCCAGCTAAGGTATCCTGAAGAAAAGTTAAAGCAAGTTTAAGAAAGGTAGGCTATTAGCTACATGGTAGCTCAGTTGATCCTCTCTGTCCTGAGACAGTGTGCCCTTTTACACCATACAATTATAGCATTATATTCCATTTTAACTGCCATAGCGATATTCTGTAGAATCCTGTGTTGTTAGACTCCTCAGTCAGAGTGCTCCTAGTGCAGTGGTTCTCAACCTGTGGGTCCCCAGATGTTCATGGACTTCAGCTCCCAGAAGCCCCAGCCACTATGGTCAGTGCTCAGGGCTTCTGGGAGCTGAAGTTCACAAACATCTGGGGACCCACAGGTTGAGAACCACTGTTCTAGTGCCTCATCAAACCATAAAATCCAGAGTTCCATTGGATGCAGCCATGGCAGTTAAAGTGGAATACACCACTGTTACTGTGTAATGAGAAAGGACGCAGTGAATAAAGCTTTGTAAAGTCAACTTTTGGACTACAGTTCCCAGAATCTGCCAGCAAGCAGGATGCTAGAAGTTAATTCATCAAGGAACAAAGACAGCAGGCACTACTGGCTATTAGAATTGCTGCCTGGGTGAAGAGATAAAACTTCTGTGTAAAACAATTAATGAAGAGCCAAGAAGGTACCTGGTTTTGTATTTGAAGGCTAAAGGCAAAAAGAATATGGCACATAAGCTGGGAATTTGTGTCCCACAGCACATTTTATGGGAGGATTTCCCACTGGCTAATATATGAAAGGAATATTTCAGCGCTCACATATGTGTGGTTATCACACAATGGTATACTCAGGTAATTTTAGTCTCTGGATAGGAACAGCTTTCCCATGAAGTGCAATTCACAACTGGGAATCCCAGTTGCACAGTTATCCCAGTGTCATCAAGGATTCAAAGTGTATAGCTGAATGTGTAAATAATCCATCTTCAGAAATTTGGCTTCAACCTGCTAGTCTCAGAGGCTGAGATGAGGATGCTGGGTATAAGGCTATCATGTGTGGTCCTGTTCCCTTCCTCCCATTGTTTGAAAACATGGACGAAAAGAAAGACTTCTTGAGTGGGCTTTGTAACATTAAGAACTAGCTCCTGAAGGGCAAACTACATTATAGCATTTACTATATTTTTAGAAGAGGTGCATCTTCATGTTGAGAAAGATGTCTGTTTATCATATCACCTACTTTTCCTCTGAAGAAAACCTGTTGCAGGAGGAGAAAAGACTTTGACCCTGACTTTGCTGGTGTTCCTCTTCCCTTACCATCCTTTTCATTTTGTGATGTGGCATTTAATTTGTAAGTTGTAAATCGTAAGATGGGGCTGCCTTTTCTTTAATCTGTTCACAGCATTTTGTAAACTTTAGTCACTTTACTACTGTAGTACTAGTAGAAGTGGATGTAACTATGAAAATACTTCCAATTTGGTTGGAGTCTAAATACATTTTAGGTGCCTGGGCAACCTGGCATAACTGCCACTTTGTAAATTATGGGACTGAATCCTCCCTTGGATGAAATGTTTGATTCATGCAGAAGTGGGAAACATAAAGCCCACCAGAGGTAGTTGAACTGCAACTCCCAGCAGCGCTAGGAAGAATAGGCAGTGGTAGGAAGGCTAGCGGTTGCAATTCAGCAGCATCGGGGGGCTGCATTATTCCTACCCTTAAGTTAATTTGTATAGATCTCAGAACTGCATGTAAATTGTCTTTTGATTGCAGAAACCTTCTGTTGTAATCTTAAAAATATGGTACCTCCTTCTGTTTGTTCTGTCCGTAAGGAAAATGCTGGCTTTGCATTTCAGAAGCAGTTCTTTGTTATGACTTTGCTTTCCTGTGTTCTAACACCCAGTATTAAAAATTGGCTGCAGAACTGAATCTTGGTTAAGCTTTGCTTCAATTTAAGTGTTAGATTTTCATCTTTGAATCTAGAGTCTATTCCAGAGTGGAGTAGAAGTCCAGCTCTGGATTGTTTTCTCTCTAGCAAAGTTGCTTCATCCCACAGCTTTGGTTTTGTTTTGCCCTCTCAGGGCTGTGAGGCGGAAATCCTGGCCTAGATCACTACAGATGTCCTGGCCTCAGCTAGTTTGCATGCGTGACTTCCACCATATGTGTGCCTGCTGAGTCATACACTGCTTGGCAGGTTGGCATTCTCATTTGTAGGGCTTGGCAGCTTGCATGTGGGCAGACTTTTCTGGTACAGCTTGGCTCAGTTCTTTGCTGCTCCGGAGGCAGCCAAGAAGAATCAACTGTTGGGATGTGGGTGAGGGAGAAGAGCTGGAACCTAAAGACGGCTGAGATGGCTCCAAGTTGACTGTGACTAGATCAAATGAAGGCTAGGTTCCTCAGCCAAAATGTCTTTGTGGCATCTGGCTACTTGGGGAATCACCTCTGAGATGCTGAAGTATTTCTCAAGGCCTGCTCTGAGAGTGTCTGTGTGTGTCCCTTTTAGAAGCAGCCCAAGCCATTGCAGCCTAAGGTAGAGGAAAAGATGGCACCTCCTTCATCCCATATTCAGGAGCCAACCAGATGGCAGTTTTATCTTACTTTGGTGTTCATGATGGTACAGCATCCTTCACCTTACCCTCCAATGTTTCACAGATGAAACACAAGAAATGTGTGGCCAAGCAACATCAGAGTGTGGTGAAGATGGCAAATGTTGTTAATGAGGAAGAACGCAGAAGCTAGGAGAGTCTGCAGCAATTTGCTTTTTGCTGAATCTATAGAGAGGAATACAATTCCTTTTCATCCTGCTGAGTTAATGGAGTGGAAATTACTTTTGCACTTTGAACTCAGTTTGCAACAATTGATTTAAGCTGAGGACAAAAGAAGAAAGTGGGAGGCAGACAGAAAAACTGGGACATTTTAAAAGCAGTGCGAAATATGGGACAATAGAGGATGAATCAGAACTGTCTCTGCCCAATCAGGACAGTTGGACATTATGCCTTCACTGCACCAGGAGTCTAGCTGAGCAGGGTGGGGCACATTGGTTTGCCAGATGGGATCAAGGACAAGACTATTGTAACTTTAATGCTTAATAATCTTCAAGTAGGATGAGGTACCAGAAACCTTAGCCAGCATAGCCAAGTGGTGAGAGATGACAGAAACTGAAGTCTAACAACATTCTGCACCTCTGATCTCTTTTCTCCAGCTGTCTATTTCCACCATCAGCCAGCCTTTCTGGAAAGTTTCCAGTCAGCATGAAGGATGTTGCTACCTGCTGTTACTTTTGCCCAGTCCCTGATCCTCTGAGGTAGACTGCCTCTGAACATAGATGTTCCATTTATCTGTCCTGGCCAATAACCACCAGTATATCTACCTTCTGTGTTCTAACTGGTGCTGTGTGCACTTAACAGCTCCAGAACAAGTGATCTGCTTGTGTGAGCAGCATAATGGATGAGGAAGGAATTTGCTCAGTGACACAGATCAACTTATGCAATATCAAAGCGCAAGGAAGCGTATACACACACACATATCCTGTTCATAGAAGTGACACTATTGCATAAGTTCCCTTTTCATATATTGCGCCAGTCATATGAACAGGCCACTTGTATGAGTTGTTCAAGCCCGTAAGTGGACATAAGTCAGCCCTGGAGTCAGTCTGTAGGTCAGAGGTGGAGAACTAGTTTAGAGTGATGCGGTTGTTCCCCACCCCCACCCATACAGCCCTCCAAAGATTGCGGAAGGAAGAAGAGGGGGTAGGGCAGAAGCCAAGCACTCTCTGCTGGAACAGGAGGAGGCCAGCTGAAACTCTTTCGCTTCCTCTCCCCCTTCCCAATTCAGGAAAGAGGCAGAATATGCAAAGCATTCTTGGTTGGGGCCCCCAAACACCATCTGAGAATAGCCACATTTGCACACACAAGGAACTCCTTGCTATCATATGCAGTGTCCCCTCAATCAACTTTTGCGAAAATTTATTAGTGTTAGACAGACTGTGTGTGCCTACAGTGGTGCTGAATACATACACTCCAAAACCAGGATGCATGTGGCCAGGCAGCATCAAAGTGTGGTCAAGATGGGAGAAGTTATTCAGGAGCAAGCTAGCTAGAACCTGTAGCAGTTTGCTTTTACCTGAGCCTCCTGGAGAGGGCAACATTCTGCCCCCTCCTTTCTTCTCCCTCTGCTGAATTAATCGAGTACAGCCTACTTTTGTACTGGTTTGGAGCAACTGAAGTAAGCTGAGGCCAAGGAGGAAAATATGGGAGAAAAGACAATCTGGAACATTTTAAAAGCATCTGGAAGAGTGAGGCAGAAAAGAATTAATGACTGTTTCTGCCAAATTGAGACAGTTGAAAGGTATGTGGGTACCAGTGACATAGTCTGTGCTCCACCACGGAGCACACAGCTAGGGGCCTTCTCAGACATGGAACTGTGACAGCACCAGGTTGGTTTTGCTGTACCCAACCAGTTTCAGTAGATGGAGTTGGAGACGGAGATAGAGCCTGTTTGGGGAAACTGAAGTTCTGGCTCAGATGCAGTAGTTTTAGTTGCCCAGGACAGGTGTGTAGTGGGAGACCTTTATGAAGCCTCAGGGCCTTTATTGGCTTCCCAAAGATGACATATGTTGATGCCCCACTCTAGACTTTCACATACATATAAATGTGGACCCCAGAATGGGTGGGCAGGGGGTTAAAGCCCCTAAAGAATAATCTGGGGGGCACTGACCCCCCTTAAAATGATTACGAAGGATTGGACTACCAAGATGCATGTGTAGTTGAGTGCCCTCAAAAATTATTGATCAGGAGTGTACTAAATATAATGTGAAGGATCAGCAATTTTTTCTCCTTAATGTGCCAGGAATGGGTACCACATTTGTGCCTGTTAGCTACAATTGTTTCTTTCTCACGGGAAGCTCTCCAGGGACTGGCACCAATCCATGGACCACCTCTTTGAATAGCACTCTATTAAATGATCATTTTCTTTGCTATTGCTGTCATAGTATTCAGATTGCTATGAGTGTCAGATGACAATGATAGTGATGATTGTTTTAATGCAATGTATTGTATTTTCATTGCTTTGTAAAAACAAACCTGCAGTTAGGCAGCGCTATTAACAATCCACCTGACAAAGTTGAGCCCTCCCACCTTCAAAACCGTTCTGACATCCCTGTATATAAGTCTGAAGCAAGCAAGCTCTGAGGATCCAGATGCCAGTTTTTTCAGTGCCAGAACTTGCATTGGTGCCCTCAAATTAAAAAAAAAGAAAGAAAGAATTGGGAGAGGGCAGAACAAGAACAGAAGTGGGTGGAAGACATTTCCAGCTTTTTTTTTTAAAAGTTAGATGGGTGGGTGGAGCTGCCTCTTGTATAAAAGAAGAGTCAGAAGTCCTGGAGACTTCTAGGAGTAGCAATTATCCTCCCCCCACACAATGAATTTTGTGCATGAGAGGGGATCTGGCAGGGGCTATAAAAATGACTACAGGGATCCCTATGGTGAAAGGCTTCATCATTCCCATTGTTGCTGAAGACCCAGATCCTTAGTCCTGGCCTTAAGTTGGGGATGCTCAGCAGAGAGCCTTTGAAAAGGGTTGCCCTCCAAACAACCAAATCCACCCGAGCTTAGCATTCAGCTCCACAGCACACATAACCACACAATTGACTCTATGGCAGCCAGAGGTTTTGAAGAGCCGTACAATTTTTCTACATCCTGAGATGCTAGGAGGAATGGGTGCAGAGCAGTGGCAGGGTGTTAGAGAACTGAGCAGTAGTTTGTTCTCCAACATGCAATAGAGATGGAGTTATAGGGAAAAAAACAGCACTGGCGATATCTGTCTTCCCTGCTTTTCCCTTCTTGCGATGGTAATCTAGATCTAGCCCCATGGAGGATAATTACTCCAGACTTCCATTTCTTCCCCCACACAGGCCTTGCAGATGGTGCAAAGATATATCGGAAGGACCAGGCAAAGGCAAGCGGGTGGCTACCTTGGCAGCTTAATTAATATTGTCATGGATGTGGGGGGAGGGAGTGGGGGTGTTTTCAAGCTTTGTTTCTTCTGACTGTCACAGCCTGCATGGTTCAATTACAGGATAGAGCAAGCGTGAGAGACAGAGGATGGGGGCGGAAGAGAATTGAACTTGATCACTGGAATGCTGGCATAGGAAAGGAGAGAAATGTGTTGAGGATGTGTGAGAAAGATTACACTGAGTCTCCCAGTTGTGGAGGGGTAAATGCAGGCTAACAAGCCTGAGGTTGTGAACGTCTGAAAGTGGGGCAAGACCAGTGAGCTTCTTTGGTTCCCCATAGCAATTAGCAGAGAATGCCTGTGGACCTTTGACCCTAGACAATTACAGTTGACCCTTCACATTTGCTGTGTTAGGAGCACAGAACTCTTCCAAAAGTGGAAAAAAACGCAAATATCAAAATGTGTATGTGTGTCCGTGGGAAGGGGGATGAGACATGGTGTGGAAGGTGGGCACCCAGGGTCCAAACCAGGTCAGGGAAAAGAGAAGGAAAAGGAATGGGTTGTAATGATAGCTCTGTGCTTCCTCTCTCTTGCCCATATCCTTCCTTGGGTGTGTGTGTGTGGCACTGGGAGAGGGTTTGTGATGCTGAGAAAGTGGACAGCAATGTGTCCTTAGCTGGCCAGTCAGTGGCTGGAGCAGGAGGTGAACCAGAGGTGCATTTTTAAAGGACTGTATAGCCCGGTCAGAGCCACTGAGAGGGAGGATTCCCCCAGAAAAGAAGAACTTGAGGTGGTAGGGGCAGGATTGGAAAAACTCACAAACAATCAAATCTGTGCAAGTTAAACCCACAAATGTGGAGGGTCGACCGTATAGCACTAGGATTCCGATTTAGCTGCCAAGGCTACATCTTAAGGACTAAATGTCTCCCCCTAAACTGCAGATCCTAAGATCCTATAGGCAGATAAAGGCAGATAAATCATATAGGCAGATAAAGATACTGCCCTAGCTGCATAGTGTGAAAGGAACCTGACTGAAGTGATCTGTTGGAGGATGTGTGCCTTGCCAGTGAGTGAGGCCGAGGACAGCAATGGGCAGGATCAGAGCAGAAAAGTAGGTGTGATCTGTTCTTTTCTGTCTGTGGATACATATCCAAAGCTGTCTGTTATGCATATGTACAATACTGGAAAAAAAGGGAATATGTAGATATAAAAGAATGGAAACTCAAGGTACTGGATATGGTAGAAACAGAAAAATTAGCATTCTTATTGAAAAATAAACCTATCCAGAACTTTGAAAGGGAATGGAGAGAAGTATTGGACTGGATAAAGAAATAATATAGAAAGTAACAATGAAAATAAAGAAAGTAATAATGTATAAGATACGTTACAAGTAGTAATGCATTAATGTAAGATGTACAATGTAATAATGAAATAATGGTTAAAATATGCACGTATGAAGAGAAATAAGCAGATTCAATTGGGGAAAAGACGGAAGTGGGGAAGGGTTTTTTTTATGTTTAATGTAAACTTTAATTAAAAAAACCCCAAAGCTGTCTGTCATGGATACATATCCAAAGCTAGAATAGGAATCTCTGTTTTTTGCACACAGTAGCACAGGAGAGGTGGATCAACAAGAAGTGGATACAATCTGCACTAAATGTCCAATATGCCATCTCTGACATGGGACTAGGTCCAGATTTCATAATACCTAGAGGACATCCTGTTGCATCCCTGGGTGCATTCATCCAGCGTGGTTATCGTGCACAGCAGCTTGTGCGTCCTCCTCAATTCCATTTTCAGCCACCAAGTATTACCAGTACTGTCAGCGTATCCAAGCAGACGGGCCCTGAGGAAGTGCTGCCCTTAATTTAGCATTGCAATTACAGGTGAAGATTAGCTGGGAGTAGAGCAGAGATACCTTATCACTTATTTATGATTACATGAGGCTTTTTGGTAACTAAAGTCTTGTCCATTCTGAGGGCGAAGAAGGCCTGTGAGAAACCAAGGACTGCCACTCATGAGTGAGGAGGCCTTTTGGTTCTGGAACTGGACACCTGTCCTCTAGCATGTGTAATGTACAGGGGGCTGTTAGCAAAACTGAGCCAAATCTGATGAACAGTTGACCAGGGGCTACCAGAGTGCACCTACCTGGTCTATAGGAAAAGCTTTAATAATACAGCTGCAGTTATTTGAGCTAGGGGGTGGAATCTAGTACTGTAAATTCTGCTGAGATGAACTTAAGTGTTGCCATTCTGTTTAGAGCAGTGATTCTTAACCTATGGTCCCTATGGTTCTTAACCTATGGTCCCTGGGGGGGGGGCGTGATGTCCTCACAAGGAGTCCATGAAGGCTTGAAGAAATGTTATGAACTTTTACAGTTAAAACAGGAAGGAAGGAAGGAAGGAAGGAAGGAAGGAAGGAAGGAAGGAAGGAAGGAAGGAATCATTTGTATGGAATCATTCCAGTAAAAGTATTATAATAGGAGTGTGTGCATTTATTTATTTCTTCCTTTTCTCCAAATCTGAAGTCCCCTGATGATGACCAACTTTAAATAAATATTTGATGCGCTCTAGGATTTTAAATCTTAAGCTTAGTCTTGGTGGTCCACGGCAACAAAAGATTTAAAGGAAGTCCGTGGTAAAGGAAGGGTTAAGAGCATGTGCGTAGGGTTTACTGCCTGCCTTAGGAAGCAGTGAGAAGAGTACAGGGGACAAATGGAGGAAGAGGGGAACAAGAGGTGAGCATGGGACAAAGTGGGAGGAAAAAGTAGTTATAATGCTAGGAGTGAATTCTAATCCTAAAACTGGGCTGTGGAAATCCAAAGGAAGCCTCGGTGCTGCAGTCCCTCCCCTACCATCAGGCAGAGTGCAGCGGCTGCCTCAAGGGGCAGTTTGTTGAGAGAAGCACTGGTAACACACTCATCTCCCAGCCATTCTTCCAGGGTTCTCTAGCCACTCCCTTCTGTTAGAGGACAGAGCCATGTGTGCTCTATGACGTGTCATGCACCTCCTAAACTAGCCTGCGGCATTTGGGTGCATTGGAGGACAGTCTTCTGTCAGTAGTGATGAAGCAAGATGCAAATGCCAGTCCAGTTCACTTCTCTATGTGGAAACAGGGAGAGATGTCTTTTGCCTCAGGCAACAGATTGTCTTGGCCCACTGTGTTTAGTGGGACTTTACTTCATGGCAAGTTTGGTAGAGGATTACAATAGTTACGTACTCTTTGCGTCCAGACAACTAGTCCCACTTTGTAAATGTACCTGCAAAAGTGGTATGTGTCTGTGGGCCTTTCTGCCTTACATTTTTATAGTCGTCTTATTGTACTTTCAACATCCTGTGGAATTCTGGGGCTTGTAGTTTACTGAGGCCAAAGAGCTCTCTGGCTGAGAATTCTAAAGGCCCTAAACTGCAAAACCCCAAGATGCTGAAAGTTGAATAATAGCACTATAACAGTGTAGAGCAGAAAGGCCCTATGTGTATTTATGTGCCTTCAAGTTACCTGTTGCCTTGAGCCTGATAGCACTGCACCTGAGGACAGGAAGCTAGTTTAAGTGCTCAATAAAGGGAGTGGATTTCATAGAGTTTTCTTAGGTAAGAAATACTCAGAGGTGGTTTAGTTATAGACCTTTAAAAAAAGTGGTATGGGAACAGATTAATAGCCTGCATTTCCACGCATGGCTTCAGAGGGAGGTGTTTTTCTTCTTCTGTGGCTAGTGTTAAAACTTAAATGAGCTGTGAAGGTGGAGCCAAGTGATCCATCCCTCCTCCACTGTTCTGTTTGCTTAATTGCTTTGAATTTGTGGTTATCTGTTACGTACAAGGCTTTACTAATCACTTTGCTAGACTGTCTTCAAAGGTTATTTCAGTTTATTTATCAGAGCTGGGGAAGCCTTTCTATTCTGGTTTTTGCTTAATAGCTACCATTTTACTTAGTAGGCAGATTCATTATTATTGTGTTCACATAGTTTCCAAGTATGGCAACCCTAAGACAAACCTATTACAGGGTTTTCAGGGCAAGATTTGTTCATTTGTCCTTCTTAGGCTGTGAGAGTGTGACTTGTCCAAGGCAACCCTGTGAGTTTCTATATCTGGGAAGGGATTCAGGCCCTGATCCCCTGAAGTCCTGCCCAGCACTCAAGTCATTGAATCACACTGGCTCTCTGCCAGATCCATGGTAGAAATAGTAAAAACAAAATACACTAAAACAATTATATCAAGTCTGAGATGATGCTAAATTGTTTTAAAGCATGGTAATCATAACAGATAGATTTGCAATTCATTCCAGCAATTGAAACTGTCTTCCAAAGGCATGTGAGAAGACATTTAAAAGTGGCCCTGTGTTTAGAATTAAGTGAGTGGAAGCAGTAGAACTAGAAATCAAACCTTTTTTGGTTGGTCAAGGGCCCCAAAGTGTCTGTAACGATGAGGGCTTACTCACTGGAGCAATATCAAGGTGACCCATCTAGTCTAAGAAAGACTTGGCAGAAGATTTTGAGCACTCTTTGTTTTTGCTGTCACCAGGGACTCTCACCTAATCCATTCCAAAGTACACCAAATGAGCACTGTTTCCATTGTTCAGAGTCTAAAATGAGAGAGGCTGGAATGTAACCCTGTCCTTCCTTCCTACTTTTAGATGTCAGTTCCGATGGGAAAACCTGTCAGTTTCAGTTTCTCTTACATGTTTTAGAAATATTTCTATTTAGGAATATTTCTATTCCTGGCAATGAAAAAAATTAGACATTTTATTTGTTAAATAATAATGGACTGAAATGAAATTATCTCCCATCTACACTGGCCACGTTCAAGAGGTGTGGCTATTCCCAGAATGTGTAGAGGACCATGTTCTGTGTTTGCTCATGATGTAGATGTCAAAGATGAAGAGGGGGAAAAAGAAGTGGCAACCCTAATTTAGCCTAACATGGTTGGATGCAGGGATCCAAAGCCTCACTTTTAAGACAAAGCACTCAGACTCTGGATGTACAAATGTGAAAGCTGGGCTTTCCCCTCCTATTTTTCTTTCTTTCTTGAATATGCAGAAATTTGTAAATTGTACTCAGAGCAAGCAGTTTTTTTTATCCGTTCCTAGTTCTGGATAGAAGTGGATGAGTTTGGAGGATTAATTTCCAACATTGTTGTTTGCCTTCAAGTCATTTCTAACTTATAGTGACTGTAAGGTTAACCTACCATGGGGTTTTCTGGAGCTGAGAGTGTATGATGTGCTCAAAGTCACCCAATGGGTTTCATGATTAGGGTCTTTCCACATCCTACCTTTCCTCGGTGTTGTGGTGCGGTGATCGCACAAGCACCCTCTTATGAGAGGCTCTCACTTCCCTGCTTCTTCAGCTCTGCACAAGCTTCCTGCTTGTGTGAGAGCCCTGCCTCTTCCTTTTGCAGTGTAGCCTGGGACCTTCCCAGGCTGCACTGAGACAGGAAGTGCTACCGGCCCAGCTCTCAAGGCTCCACACGCCAGGTAAGTGCACGCAGGGCCTGGGAGCAGTGTGTGATCAAGTAGCATTTTCAGCTGAAAGCTGAAAATGCAAAAGTGCGTGATTGTTGCCTGCTGGCCCCTGGAGCCTTGCACGATTGCGAGGATGTCATGCAGATTGCTCCTCGCAATCGCATGAGGCTTCAGGCCCTCTTTCGCATGACAGATGCCGTGCAAAAAGGAATCGAGTGGAGAATCGCATACTGGTTTCCAGAATCATGGACCAATGCTGAAACCACTACACCACGCTGGCTGTTAAGTTCCAACATGCCTAGCATCGAATCTTGAGGCTCCCAGGCAACTAACTGTTTGAGGTTCTGTGAAGCCTGTCAAGAAAGCATAGCCTCTGCACAGATTTGTGGCTGTTAGCTAGTGAGGAAAAGTTATTCTGTTCTTCAAAGTATTTATTTACACATTTCGGAACTGGAGACTCGTCACTGAAAACAGTTTCCAGAATTAGGATTGACACGTATCAGGCCTTGTTATTCTCTGTGGTATTCATTCCTCCCTTTCTCTTTTTTTTTCAGGTTTTCAGCACTTACTCCAATGAGGAATATGACCGACGGAATGAAGATGTTGATCCCATGGCTGCTTCAGCAGAGTATGAACTTGAGAAGCGAGTGGAGAGGTTAGATCTCTTTCCCGTGGAATTAGAGAAAGGTAATGGAATGAACCAAAAAAATGTAAATAGAAATTATCTTCTTGTGGATAAGAGGTGGTGTGAACATGTTTTCATATAACTATTTGGAGTTGTATGATTGGAAGGCAAAAAATTCTTCTGTTCTCTTTAAAAGGAAGCTATGGAATCTCCATTCTCAGAGGTTTTCCAGATTCCAGTTGTTTGCCCTGCCCCATGAAAAGAATTTATGTTAGGTTTTAAATAAGTTCTAGCCTTATAGCACAGGATAGACAACCTGTTTCAGAGCAGAAGGCCACATTTGTACCGATGGAATTCTTTGGGGGCTGTGTGAATGAGCAGGACGGGTGATGGGTGGAACCAAGACAGATGCACGCATCATACTCAGTTGCACAAGAATGGATCATTCTCATGTGCACACAGTCCTAACACAAAAACTTTCCTGCCCATCCTTCCCTCCTGTTCGCTTCTGCTTTGGAGGGAGAGGACTTAAACTTCAACCTCCTCTCCAGCAATCCTCATATAGCCAGTAGGGAACAGTGGGTGAGACACCTGGGAATCTGTAGGCTACTCAGAGAGCAGGCAAGACTCATCTGCAGGGTGTGGTTTGTTCACTTATGCTGTAGCATTTGCAGTCACATTAGTCAGCATTAAACATTTCAGTGTGATTTCTTAAATATGGTGCACACTTATTCCATTATTATTCATACTCATTTCAAGAACTAGAGTACCTAGCCCTTGCTTTCTCCACAAAAGGATCCGGTTTGGAGCATGATTACCTGTAACACTCATTACCTTTGGCCGCTTGTCTCCATACTGTTGCTTCTCTCTCATCCTTCTTCATAGCTGTTTTTCTAGAAGAGAGGTAGCTGGAGCAACAGGAAAAATAAGCCACCCTAAGGAAATGAACAATTGATGGGGAAAGGCAACCAGTAACTTCTCCATCACTGTGATCTTCCCACTTCCAAGGAATCCTGGAGACCTGAAATGCTGATATACTGAGTGGTCCTGCTTGCCTCCTCTACTTCTGATAAAATGTGTGGTATTTGGGACTTTTTACTAGTGATCAGATCCAAAAATTAACTTTGAAGTGGAGAGTCGTCATTATTTTTCGTTGCAAGCAGAGACATTTCCATCCCAGTCTTTCCCTAACAAGTCGCATCTGAACATGCTCTAAGTTTTCCCAAACAGCCATCCACTCCTCTTTTCTTTTCCAGATACAAGTAGCACTTCATTGATGAACATCCTCTTACCACACAGACACACTCCAACAATTTCCATGCTATCTGTTCTCTGTGATTATATGGTTGTTGTTGTTTTTAAGGAGTCCTCATCTCCTTTCAGCCACTCTCTTTCTCCTCCCTGGGACTGGAAGCTGGGAATACATTTTCTCTTTCCAAAAACCATTGAGGATTCCCCTAGACAGGATGAGGAAATCATCAGTACTGGAAATCAAATGCAGAATTTGTTGTCAGATCCGAGTTACTTCCAGCCTCAGCACCTCCATCTTTTAACCCAAAGCATTTCTTCTTTTTTCTCATGCAGATTCTGAGGGTCTTGGAATCAGCATTATTGGGATGGGGGCCGGAGCTGATATGGGCCTAGAAAAACTTGGCATCTTCGTCAAGACAGTAACAGAAGGAGGAGCTGCTCACCGAGATGGCAGGTCAGTCTGGCTGACATGAAATTCTTGCCACTGTAAACTTATTTTGATGGGTGTGTTCAAATTTCTCACATAGAAAGGAGCTGAAAGCTCAAGTGACAAGTTCTGTTCCTCTTGTGGTTATCAGTGCTCCATTGTGGATGTACCAAAAACATTGGAATCTAGGGAGCGGAGATCGGTAGCAAGCAACAAAATGGTATCATTTCCTCTGATAATGAATATAGATAATTGTCTGTCCATAGTCTGCTTATCTGTCTGGAAGGAAAAATAGAGCAACCCAAAATGAGGAACTATCTTCTGCAAATTTAGTAAATATGAGGCAGCTTGTAGATATACCAAAACTTTTAAACTGAATGACAATTTTTAAAAAAGGTATGAGCTTATGTATCTATTTATTCATTCAAGATGTTTATTTATCACCTCTCAGCTCACCATGGACCCTGAGGCAATGCACAGTTGATAAAAAAAGCTTTAAAAACATTAAATAAATAACTAAAACTCATTAAAAAGTGCCCAAACTTCTCTTTAAAAAGTTCTAAAATCAAGCAGCTTAAAAAACAGCTAGAGCAGACATCCCTAATTTTAAGAGCCAAAGGCCACACAAAATAACAAAGTATTCACTGCCTTTCAGAAGCTCAGAAAGGATCGAACCAGCCTGACCTCCCTTAGCAGATAATTCCATAGGCAGGGTGCTGCTACAGAGAAAGCTCTGCCTTGTATACCTGCCATCTAGCCTCGTGGCCTGTTGAGATATGTAATAGTGCCATTACTTGACCATTGGACATACTGACTGGAAGTTGCCTAAAACAGGTAGGGACCCCTACTTTTTTTATCCCTACCCTAAAGAACACAGAACAAAGAACATTATGGCTGACAGAAGGCGGACCAAGAGTGATGGAATCTCTGGTGTCTGTTTATCAGGAGGTTGGGTGTTTTGCGGTAGTTGAATTGTAATGCAACACTTGAGACCTGAGAGATCACCATATTCCATGCATCCGATTAAAAATTCTGAAGGAGATGGAGATCTCTGTCTTAATAATGCAATTTTTGCAGTCAGTATAGAGCCACAGAGACATTTTCTCAGTGGTTGCTCCATATCTCAGGTAGTCCCTTGTCTGGGAGGCTTGCCAAAACCTAGCTTGGATATTACTTAAGAAACACAATAAGAGTATTACCTTCTTTAAAAAACTAAATAACATCTTGAATATTATAAATAGTGACTTGAATATTATAAATAGTGACTAACCTCAAAATCCGTTGCTCGGTGTCATTGTAGCAAGGAATGAACAAACTTCTGGTTTGTTAGAATGGGTTTTGATAGTCCTAGTAAAATCAGCAAACAGTAGCCTAGTGCAAAAGATTTGCTTGTTGTTGTTTGTGCCTTCAAATCATTTTTTGACTTATGGTGACCCTAAGATGAATCTGTCACAGGGTTTTCTTGGCAAGATTTGTTCAGAGGAGGTTTTGCCTTTCCCTTCTTCTGTGGCTGAGAGAGTGTGACTGGCCCAATGTGACCCAGTAGGTTTCTGTGGCCAACCAGCGATTTTAATCCTGGTCTCCAGACTCATAATCTAACGCTCAAACTACTACGCCAAACTCATTCTCACAAAAGGATTGCACTTAGCATTGAATAATTCTGAGCCTAGGAATTTGATCTGCGTACCACCTCTGAGTATTGCTTGCCAAACCTTCTAAAAATTCATGGGGTCACCATAAATCAACAGGCAGCTTGAAAGCACACGGGCCCGAGAGCGTGCACACACACACACACACACACACACACACACACACACACGAACTGAAGAAAGCTCACAGTTTTCCCAGATAATAGTCCACTCCTGGTTAAATCATGCTTTCTTCGTTTCAGCAGTACAATTTAATACAAGGTGGAGTTGTAAAATCATTTTGCTATCACTGAACAATTGAGATTCAGAAATCCTTCCCAGTCTACTGAAACGCACTTTGAGATCTACCGGCAGATTCAGATCTACCGTCTGTCCACCTCTTAGGCTTCCGTTGCAAACAGATGTATGAGGAAAAGAAGTCCAGGATCCACTATTACCATTGTTTCCATATCAGAGAATTAAGCAAAATTCATACTAAAACAAGTTATCATACCTTTCAGAATCTGGCACTATTGCAAAAAATGATGTGTATATTGGCATCTTTTGTAGTACTCCAGAATACGATAAACAGCTTTCTCCTTATGTAAAATGTATTGTTTATTTGCTTTCTCAAATATTTTTATAAGGTCAGATTTGTCACTAAATGCCCTTTTTACTTATAAATCAGCTGCAATTCTCTTAATTGTGTCTTGCAGCTACAACTGTTGCAGTATAATAGTAACCTAAATTAGATTGGCTTTGGGATGTAAAGTCACAACAGAACTGATACTTAAAGATTGTTTTATATTGTTTGATCTCCCGTGGGTTTTTAAGAATATTCCATCATTATTTTCAAAGTACTGTTACCCACTGTGAAGCTATGTGAAGGGAAAGAGCAGTCCTCCATGTGTGCAGGACTCTCTTCCTCCTATCCAGCACTATGGCAATTGTAAACCATTATTTTTGGAGGACATGATCAGGTTCAGAAGAGCTAGGGTAGAGTATTTATTGGAATGAATCAATATTTTCTAGATAAAAAATGCAATAAAAATAAATAAATAAAATATAGCTTTGTAAAATAGATCATTGACATTGGGCAAACCATTTGTTTAAATTATATAAGTAACTACTGAAATGAGCTTTAATTTGGGCTACGTGTTTTCACAGAATTGAAATTTTCAAAAAAACAAGTTGGGGGGAGTTGTGGGGGGAGAGAAGCAACCCTTGTGCTAAATGCCAGCAGGATTGCTGCTTGCTGTCATGACAACCAATATGGCTCCCTGCCCAGTACTGGGGGCACCAGCAAAATATAAACAACAGTTTTTATGGGAGAAACCTCAGCATGATCACATGCACACACAAATATTGCTCTCCCAACTTGCATCAGGCAAGGAGTTTTGTGTGCTTAGATGTTTGGCTTTTTCTTCCAATTAAATACCATATTGATGCCACCTTCCATTTTTTGAGAGTTGTCCTTTTAGACTTTCTTTCCCACCTGCTAGTTGTAGGTATTTTTTCTTTTTTAAACTTGGGTGGATGAAAGGATATCATTTTTTGAAGAAGAAGTTGTCCTCAACGCCTGTAGGTATACTCTGGCTCATCTTAATTTGCAGCTTTCCGTCACAACTCATCCAAGGTGCCCCAGAGGCATTTTAACCTTTGCATTATGGTCTGTAGTGGCATGAATGCAAACACAGGGACATGTTGTTCTAGTGCCTCAAACTCAGATGGAAAGCCAGAGTGTGGTGTAGTAGACAAAAGGTTGTCTTTAGATGAAGGAGGCCAAAGTTCAAGTCCCTAATTAGCCACGAAGCTCACTGTAGAGCCATGAATGACACAAGTCACTGCTCTTTCACTCTCATCTACTTGCAGATAAGTAAAAGAATATAAAGCCCTTTGTATACTGAGAAGTGTTATGCAAATGACTAATAAAAATAACTGCAGTTTTGCAGATTGATAAAAATAAGGCATCATCTTTCATTTCTCAACAAATGTAAATGGGTTCCACTTTTGAATTGGGAGCTGGGATTTTAAAAAAATAATATACCAGCTTAGCACAGAGGTGCTGTTTGACAATGAAGAAGGAATGGCACTTTTGCTGCATCCTTGGCTTTGCAAAAACATAAGAACTGAATAGCAAATCCAATACTGATTCTCTTCTTTTTTCTTTCCCTCCTTCAGGATCCAGGTGAATGACCTGATTGTCGAGGTGGATGGCACCAGTTTGGTGGGCGTGACCCAAAGCTTTGCTGCCTCTGTGCTGAGGAATACCAAGGGTAGAGTCCGGTAGGGGAACGGTGTGCACCTCAGCTGTGTGATGGGACCAAAATATATTATCTATCTGTTTGTTTGTACTGGTACATCATGGGAAGCTGTTCTGTGAATGGTCATTTAGGCCATTTCCACATGGCATCACTATCCTGCGATGGGGACACGTTGGCAGTGGTCCAAGAGTTGTGCTTTCACATGACATCGTCGTGGTCCCACTGCCAGTGTGGTCCCACTTGTTGCAATCCGATTAATGGAAAAAAATCTGTTAATGTCCTGTGATTGCACTACGTTCCCGTCACCATTGGTCATGTGGAAAAGGCAGAAATGCAGTTTAGACACTTTCTTCCCCAGTGCAGCATGGGAAAGAGGCCAGCTGCACTGCAGAAGGAAGGAGCATGTTGCTCACACTCACATCTGCAAGGCAGCTGGCCAGGCGTGGAAGGGAGCATGGGCATTGCGCTCCCCTCCTGGCAAAGGCACTGCTGGGATGACGCCAGGATGATGCTGGGAACCAGTAAGGTGTGGAAATGGCCTGTGTTTCCTGGGATATCTTTATAGGAATAAGATGGCAATGGATAGGTTTTCCTGTTAGATATGATTTTGCTTTCTCTGCTCATATAGAGATGAGCAGATACAGGAATGTGTTGCCTTGGGGAGTTCATAACTTCATGGGAGAGCCAAGGGGCTAAAATCTTAATGGCTCTCTAGCAATATTCTGGCTCCCAATTTCGTTTGATAGAATGCTCTGTGTGGGAGGCAAGAACAGTGGAAACGCATGGGAATTAACATAAAAAACATATAAGACAGGCACTCATTGCAGTGCTTTTAACTAATTGTGCCAAAAAAGTATAAAGGAAACTAGACAATGACAACGTCTTTTTTTTTTCCTGGCAGAGAACACAGCTTTTCCTCTGGCAAGTTTCTGTGCTTTTAAATGCCTTGTGTCAGATTCATATTGAAATAATAGAGGTGCAAAGAAGAAAGCCTTTACCTGATGGATTTCTGTCTTTAAGACACCAAAATGTAGTTTAAAGATTGTCTTTTGCTGAAGTGTATTGAAAGCAGAAAATAAGCTGCATGGCTTTTAAAAGTACAGAGGAATGGAAAAGACATCTGTGTCTTTAAAGCTGTATGAATCCAAGTTCAGTCAGTACAACCTTTCCCCCATTATGCAGAATGGCTGCATTTGGTGAATATCATGTTTCTGTCACATCTGTTCCAATACATTCCCAGTGCATTCTTACATCTACATGTAAACAAATTCCACTTCAGTTCTAATAGGTGACCAGGTATCAAGCATGCACCTCAAGCAAATCTCATCTCCTGAATATTTTACCTTCAGTTTTACCAAGTATTAAATTTATTACTTGAATTGAGATGAGACAGAGGCTCTAAGATTTCAGAACATCTTAGTCTTACTTACTGAGAGAACATGTTTATGGAACAGAATAGAATTGTAGAATGTCCCAAGCACCCAATTGTCCTTCAGCATCTCAGCCATCCAGTGAGAATAATATTGTGGTCGGAGAAGAATGGTAGAACAAAGCACATTGAGTTAGCTAGATTTCATTGTGCAGCAAAAAAAATTGAATTCTCTGATGCTGCCTGTTTTGTGTGGTTTTTATTACAGTTATTCCTCTGTCTTTCCACAGTTCTTGCCGAGCGCATAGAGAACTCTGACTGGACTCCAAAAGGAGGGCTGAGTGGAACTTTTGGAGTTTAATGGGTGAACAGCCAGCGAGCAGGCATTTTGTTTCCTACAAAATGGACAGCAGCAATTTGCTGGCAGCGTTGTCCTGTCAGCTTTGGTTCCATTTTATAGAAACTGGGAGCAGCGCCCCTTACCTTGGAATGTGACCTCATTGCATGATGGGAAAATATTCTGTGTCACGGCTTTAATTCCCATTTAAGAAACAAATCAAAGGGGGTTTGGAAATGGGGTGGTGGTGGTGGTGATAGACATGGAGCTCTGAGCTAGCTGAATTTTCCCTCTCAGCTGTAGCGCTTGTTTTGTCCCTTATCCGTACAGCTGCCTCTGTGGCCTTTTTAAAAATCTCACCAGAGGCATTTGGCCTGCCTTTTCCTGGCAGCATTAAGAATCAGGGGTTTGGCATTATTCCAGGATGCTTGCTGTAGTGGTTTTAAAAGAATGGTCTGTTTGAAAATGGCTTGTAACCAGGAAAATCTCCAGTTCTCCCCTGCATCCATCTCTCCCTCTCCCTCTCCCTCTCTCTCTCACACACACACACACACACATACATACACACGAGCAGGTTCGTACAGTGGGCGAATCTATGGGGTCAGACCTAGAACCCGACACCTTCCTTTCACATTTGAGTGCTGCTCTGTTCCCAAGCGACAGGAACCTCAACTGTGAGAATGGGTTGCTAGGCAACCAGTTTCCTCCATGCTCCACAGCAGCCACTCTGCTTTCATAGGCATAGCCTGGCCCTGTGAACCAATTAACGCTTTTGGTAATCAATTTAAGTGGTGATTTGACCTATTTTAATCACAGCGTCAGGACACACAAATGCAAGGGGTATCCATCACCCGTCCTCACTCAGTGGTTAATTTCTGAAAACAGAGCTAGTGGGACTCAGGCCTATGTTGTCAGTCATTTTGTTTAATCTGGAAGCCCTATCCCTGGTCCTAGATCTGTGACTAGCAAGAGGTGGCTACCCAGATGTGTAGGAAAGTTACTCTGTACATGCTCAGAAGCACGCCTCTTTCTTCTCACAAGTACTTGAGGCTTCTATTTAAAATCAGTTCCAGTGATGGGCAAAGACCCTCAGACTAGGGTTGCCAGGTTGACAACTGAAGAGGACTTTTGTGCATTTAATGTCTGTGTAGACAAGAAAATTTCAGCAAGTGTTCTTAGTTGCACAAGCAGGTAGCAAGCAACACCTGCTGAAAGTCCCTCTTCTACATGAACATTAAAGATTACAGGAGCCATTCCAGTTTTTACTCTGACATCTCTCAGACTCACATTAAGAGCAGACATCTATCCTGCTTTTGGCTTCTCTGTTCCTGGGACTCACACCCAAGACCACCCTCACTGTGATAAATTCATTTCAACCACTACCTTTTCTTGTCCTGCAAAATCAAATCAAATCAGAATCCAAATCACTGTGGCATAGATTAGAACACCTCTAATCAAAGTAGTAGTCTGTGGACCAGTATTGAGCCACAGACCGCTGACTGCCAGTCTGCAGGAAGTTTCCAGAAATGGAAGACACAGTTGTAGCTAATGGGCACAAATATGGTATCAGTCCCTGGCAAAGTAGAAGAAAAAAAATGCCTATCCCCCATATCAAGTAGCCTGAGAAACACTGGATTAGATGATTTATCTGCAGAGAAGGAAATAATAGTCCACATTTTTGAGGAACAGTGATGGTGGGAATTAGGTTGTACTCTTAATCCTCTGTACCGTATTCTAAACCAAAATCTGTGCCTCCCCCATGCTATCAGTGCTGTTAGACACTGGGGGAAGTCAGATTCAGTACAGAACTAATGAGAGTTAAGTTGGGGAGGTAAGATTTAGCTGTGGAAAACAGAGCTATGGAAAGACTCTTTGTATCTCTCTTTCTCTCTCACACACACTTTTCAGCACTATTGCCCAAATCATATTAGTGAACCCTAACAATGTGTCTTCAGTTAATATTAAGCACACAGAGATCCAGTACCATATCCTTTATTGTTTTAGCCCTCAGAAAGTGTGGCCAAATGGGACTTCCATTTAGCAGAAGGTTTTAGTCCCTGCTTTGTGGCTATTTCTGCACTATGCTGTTATAGTGCTATTATTCCATTTTCAACATCCTATGGAATCCGGGGGTTTGCAGTCTAGAGAGGAGCCTTTAGAATCCTCAGCCACAGAGCTCTTTGGCTTCAGTACACTACAAAGTCCAGAATTCCACAGGATGTTGAAAGAAGAAGAATAGCACTACTACAGTGCAGTGTGGAAATGGCCTCTGTCCATGGCCAGTAAAGTAAATCTGTTGAAGTTTATTCAAAAATCACACGTGGCCTTAATGGGATCATTTGAGTGCGGGATACCTACACCGTAGTTACATAGCAACTGTCAAGTTGCTCCACTGTTTTGGGACTCCTCCTCTTCCCTTCAGAGAGGCAGCGTGCTGTAGTGGGTTGAGCTATGTAGTATGACTATGACTCTGGGGAGTTCTCTCTCAGCCATACAAACCTCTTGGGTGACCTTGGGCAACTCATACTCTCTCAGCCTCAGAGGAAGGGAAAGGCAACCCCCCTTGGATGAAATCTTGCCAAGAAAACCCCATGACAGGGTCACTTTAGGATCGCCATAATTCAGAAACGCAGGCCCACGACAGCTCCTTCCCTTCATTTCTCCTCCTTTTCGTTTCCCTTAGGTTCCTGATTGGCAGGGAGAAGCCGGGAGAGCAGAGCGAGGTGGCACAACTCATCCAGCAAACGCTAGAACAGGAGCGATGGCAGCGAGAAATGATGGAGCAAAGGTATACTCAATACACGGAGGAGGATGAAGAAGTAAGTGGAATACATAGCTGATTGCCTGTGGGAAGGAGAAGGGGACACAACCTAGTTTCCTCCCTGATGCTCTTTTTGGCCCTTTTTTGGCCAGCTGCCAGTGGATACAACATGGAGGCTAGAATTAGTGAATTAGGGTCCCTGGATTGCAATAAGACCTGCCCCCTTCCACGCACAACTGTTTCTCACACGACTGAATTAAGTTCCTAGTCCCTTTGTCAGCTGTTTACCACTGCTTTGCACTACTGCCTCCTTTTTCATTTAGTTTACATAGCTCCACATTTCACCTTGAAAGTTGTTCCTCCTCATGTCTTCTGTTGTGCAATTGCATGTGCTTGGAAGAGCTCCCTTTTTCAGTCCTATTCATCAAGCTTCTCAACCCAACCTTTATGTGAGCTCAACTGCTGACGGCCCCCTTTGTCTACATCTTTCACATTATTTCTCTGGCCTTCTGATGCCTGTGACAGTTTGGGAAAAAGTGTTTGAGACTGTTATATACCATTCCCAGATCCTTTGAGGCCAGATTCAATCAGATCATAACACAGCAGAAAATTACTGTTATTATTTCTATTATATGTTTCAGTGTAGGGAGTAAATTGTTTTATTTGGTTTTAGATTGTATCATTTGTTAGCTAGCATCCCTGAGATGCAGATCATGAATGTTTTCATTTTGAAAACGGGGAAACAGGTTGATAGAGAAAGATTTGTTCAAGAGTCACTTTAGCCTTTGGTAACATATCACTTCCCTTAGTAGCTACAGTAGAAGTGCTGCCACTGGGGGTAATAAAAAGAGGACTCATAGATCAGATGAAGTTCAGCATCATTTTTGCAGCAGTTGGCCAACAAATGTTTCCAGGAAGCTCACAAATGGAGGATAAAGGCAATAGTCTTCTTAGCTGTTGTCCTCTTTCTTTCCTTCAATTAGACTGACCTCTTGCATCAGCGTTTAGAACAGTGATTCTCAACCTGTGGATCCCCAGATGTTCGTGGACTTCAGCTCCCAGAAGCCCTGAGCATTGACCATAGTGGCTGGGGCTTCTGGGAGCTGAAGTCCACAAACATCTGGGGACCCACAGGTTGAGAACCACTGGTTTAGAAGATTGTGAAGCTTCTGCTAGTGACAATTAATCCTGACAGAATGTTTGAAAACTTTATACAGGATCACATCAGTTTAAGTGGTGGATGTGAGAAGCTTCATCACCACCACTGTTATGAGAAAATTCTATAGCAAGTTAACAGAATTGCTCATAGAACTGAGTTCAACATGAGACTGACTGAACAAGACATCTGGTTAGACAAAGGCCATTCTGCACTACACTCTTACAGTGCGATTATTCCACTTTCAACATCCTGTGGAATCCTGGGGTTTGTAGTTTTGGGAGGGGCCGACCGGCTCCTCTCGAAACTGCAAACCCCAGGATTCCACAGGATGTTGAAAGTGGAATAATCGTGCTATAAGGGTGTAGTGCGGAAATGGCCAAAGTGCAGCACTTTCTCGTACAGTGTGCACACTTGTCAACATGCTAATAAAAGACAAAACTACTCTTACATTATTAATCACAAAAGTTGAGAATAGAACCCCCATA